>JAGSMP010001196.1:0-62564 GCA_029286625.1 Parnassius orleans | reverse complement strand
CGATCATCGCAGCATCATCTCTCAGACAATATACTACAAACATAATGACTAATTTAAAATAAAATTAAAGTACTCAGAAAGTATTATCAAAATACAGGAATCTATAGCAAAAATGAGAAATTTAAAATTAAGGTTAGTCTATGGTTAACGATCAAAATGACATTGTCATAAAGGATTCTACAACTGTCACAATGTTAGTTTTGAGTATGACATAATAATGTTATAATGTAAAAAATGCATGATATGAATATTCTAGTAAGACAACGAGTGAAGCAAGAAATTATAATAGTGTTCTGTAATTTATGAGCAAAATGTTATCACTACATAAATTATTATTATAAATTTATTAAATCACTACGTGAATGAAATGTGAAAAAAAAATTGCTTGAACACAACGAACACTACATTTGAAAAAAAAACTAAAATCTAATTTAAACATTATCTTATTTCTTAACCACTCACCTTGAACGGGGAAGAGGTAATCCAGTCACCGGGCTCTTAGCCGTCTGTACAGAACTTTGAATATGCAATGTTGCTGTATGTGCCGTGTTTGACCCTCCGGGAATGCTCTCAAGCTCGCGCAAACATTCCACTTGGTGATGGGTCCCATCCGAGCCAATGATGTAAATGTATCCATCGCATGTCCAACACTTAGTGATTCCAAACCGCTTCCGAGCTTCCAGAAATACAGCATGCCGAGACTTTGTCAGAAACTCAACCATTGAACCATATCTCGAAATGATTGGAGCGGCTGTGGTGGGTTTACGGACGAGGAACGTGATACTCGGTGGGGACGTGAATGCATAGAATACCTGTGGGAAGCCGAAAGACAGACAGCAGGGAATAGAAGTTGCTGAAAACTTGACGAACTCGAGCTCCATATCCAGAACAGGGGACTGAGCCCACTTTTGACACATACAGACTTGGGAAGAGATATTCCAGCTGTGTGGATCTAACTACCTGCTCGACTAACCTACTGGGAGGATAGAAAACTGGAGACTTTCCGAAGAAATAACCAGTTCGGACCACAGGGTACTTTATTTGATATTAATCTAGAAAATCAATTGAACCGACATAAAAAGAACAACCAGAATATATAAGACCAAAAAGCATTGGGGCGAGTTTCGTGAGAAACTCGTCAAAATTTGGAATAATAAAAATTAAATAAGGCAGAGATAGCCACTGACACGTCCATGGATACTACGCCATCCAAAATAAAAATTGCCTTGTACGTCCTGGATACTAGTGTAGCCAAAGCGTTAAGTTTTATAAAACTGACATCTAGGGACAATCTGGGTACGTTTTGTGAGTTTTATTTATGGAATCAATAGCTGACGAATTACTTTACGTATCAAATACGAGATGGCAGTATAACAAGTCTTGACGAATGAACCATAAATATCTTACTTCAGTATCGGTGTTCTGTGTTTGTGAACAAGTGTTTTTGGAGTGCCAGCGATTATGTCGTAAAACTTTAGTTTAATTTAATATTTCGTAGATTATTATACGTCAAAATAAACTAGATGATTTGTGCTTTATAATTACGTATATATCACAGTTCTAAGTAAAATCGAGTCATATTTTAAATTCAGTATAGCTGTTTCGAAAAATGGCCGCTCAAGTTGTCGGCCCAATTTTAGTTTTGTTAACTTAGTTTTTCAGTAAAATTATATTTAAGCAACGAGTAATAGTTGTAATAAACATAATAATGCACTTTGCAAACAGAATTAAACTATATTCACTGAAGATTCCTTAGAAATGTTATTGTGTTCCTCAGGTCTTTTGTTGTGGATAGTTTGATATCCACGGACGTAACTACAATGGCTCTAAATAAGGGTTTGTACAAATAGCAAAGTATGCTGCAATATGTTTCGCTTATTTTTGTGGTCGAGGTCTTGGTTGGTTTGGGTCTTGAGTTTTTTTCGCTTAGTTGGTTGTGTAATTGTGTTTCATCATGCTCTTATCTCATAGTTTATGTCTTGTGTTATATTAATGTTATGTTTGTTCGTGATTGTCGACTTTTGCTCTCTTTTCTATTTAACTCACTTTACTTACATGGAGGATGTGTTCTACGATTTCAAATCACTTTACTTTCCTTGTGATGTATTGACAATAATTTAATTCTCATATTTAATCAAAATCATTCATTTTTCGGTATACGGTTTCGCTTTGCACCACTGCTCAATGTCTGGCGCCAGTTTAGAAGCTGTCGCATTATTTATTATAGATCTTCATGTAGAACGCTTTTCAAAAGAAATTACATTGAAGAACCTCATAACTTTCGAGAAAAATCCAAAAAATGGCTTTTGTTATGTAATCATATAATAAAAAGGGTCCTTACTGCCATAAAAAATAGCTTCTAAAAAGCGACCCCAGAGATTGCACCGTACTTTCCATCATTTACTTAATATTGCTATATAGCCTATAACCGTTATAGGGTCCCATCTATCACTGTACCAAAAGTCATCAAAATCATTTCAGCCGTTTTGACGTGAAAACGGGACATATATACTAACAAACATACAGACTTTCGCATTTATAATACATGTTATTAGGATTGATACCTACTCATTTAAAATAACTCTCTAAGTTGACGCGGGTAATTTTTAATGCTTCTTTACCACATTATTATTGTTTTTTTCCCTGATGATATTAATGGTTTAAATTAATACATACAACAATTTTAGATCACCGACCAAAACTAACTTAGCTCGTGGAAGTCGTAGAGGCCGAGGGGTTCGTACTAGAGGTGGAAGGGGACCATCTCAAGTTGAGGTATTTTTATTTTAGTAATTTTGTTACTAAAAACTTTTACATTTTGTTTTTCTCATCTTATATTAGATATGTAGTCAAGTTTTAAATAATTATATTATATTATAGATCACCTAGTGAAAATGATCTGCCGTCTAACGACGGGAGCCATAGAGGCCATGGTAGTCGTGGCGACCGTGGCAACCATTATGGTGGAGAACGCCCTAACAGTCGGAGACACCGGGGAGGCCGAAGAGGACGCGGAGGACACGACAATCAGCCCTCCCAAGCAAGGATGTAAGTATATTTTACAGATTTATTGTTGGACTATTATTGATACTACAGGATATTATTTCTTTGTAGCAGTGAACTAGACTTAATTCGCGCTCGGCAGCTCACCCAGAAGCGTGTTGCAGCGCTGCCAGCAGAAGTAAAAGGAGCTTTAACTCGCAAGCGTGACTTGAGGTTGCGAGTTATAATGCCTGACGCGCTCCGCGCAAAGGCGCGCCCGGTAAATGTATTTACTACATACTTTATCATAATTTAGCAACACGTGTTTACTTTTTTTTTTGGCAGATTGGCGTCGCCGGAGCGCGAACCATGCGAGTTCATGGAACCAGAATGTGATAGCCAGCGTAAAAAAATTATTATTTTAGGTAAAGAGTCATTTGTTGTTAATAATTTTACTATATTGTTATTGTTTTATATTTGAATTAATATTATTTGTTTTAGAGGATATACAATTGGTGCCCCCCAAACACGCCGAAATCATGGCTAACGTCGAGATACGTAAGTAAATGTTTTACTATACCTAAGCCTGTTCCCAAACTTTATTTTATGACTTAATTAACCTGATGCTTTTTGTTACAGATAACATTCAACAATCGCCGCCCGGGGATGTCGAGATAGGTAAGAAAATATTTTACTACACCTGAACCTTTTCACAATCTTATTCTTTATGACTTGATTAACCTGATGCTGTTTGTTACAGATGAAATTCAACTATCTCCGCCCAGGGACGTGGAGATACGTAAGTAAATATATTGCTAGGCCTATGTATTATTCATTTTATAAGAATCCTAAGCCTCATATTGTTTGTTACAGAAGACCTGAAACCTAGAGATTTGCTGCGTATCGGTACGTCAGACCTCGATACCGTCCCTTATTCTCCCGACTACTTAGACAGTCTGGATCCGGATCGCTTAGATACGGAGATCAATAGAGCCTTAATGGCAAAAACTCCTAAAAAAAGGGGCATACCTTCTGCAAATTCTTCCTCAATAAATCCTTGATAGATTGAACACACATACACTCTCGCATTCATACACCACACATACACCTAAAAATTATTATTGAATCTTTTATTTTTAATTTTCCTTTTTGAAGTCTTTCTGCTTCTTCGTCAAAGGCCAATTCTGGTCACATTCATAGAGATAAATTCTAGTGAAAGTTAAGGTCAATTTGAAGTTGAAGTAAACAATTTATTTAAGCATAATTCTATTTCAGGAAACAATATGGTAGCCGAGGCTGATGACGAAGTAACTGTGACGCCTTCCACTAGCAAACAGCGTACTTCGATTGGTACGCATTATTCAATCTAGAAGTCAAATATAGAAAACCACGAATTGTTAACAGTAAGTTTTTTTTTTCAGGGGTTATTGACAAGAATTTCGACGTTGTCGTTGGCGACTGGATAAAACTGACCGATGACCTAAGTGACTGTGACATGGACACAGAAACGAGGACTGCTTTCTACCCTGTCATGACCTCACGCAACGCTACGGCGGAGCCTGCAGCTGAAACTGACATGACGTTGTACGAGGTTCGTATACTAGAGACAGAAGACCGACGAAATGACCTAGCAATCAGGGAGATCGCACCACATGACTGTTACAATTTTGAGTGGAAAAGAGATCGACAGACTTTTACAGGACAACGAGAAAATTTTACCGGACCCAGGACCGACATTTTCGATTACAGAGGAGACTAGTATCGTCGAAATTTTTTATAAAATGATCGACAGCGACTTTATAGACAGAATTTGCACAGAGACTAACAGATATGCCGACCAAAAAATAAAATTATTGAAAGACCAGAACAAATTCTTACCGACTTTGAGACTACACCGATGGACACCGACGGACAGGGATGAAATGGTCAGTTTCTAGCCATATCAATTCTTCAAGGGCTATACCCCCTGCAGGAAGAGGAGTCCTATTTTAGTTTCAATGGTTTTGGCACTATGCCTTACTTCCGAAAAATAATGTCGTACAATAGATTTTTATTATTGAAGTCACTGATCCATTTCGTCGACAATGAGACAATTACAGAACCAAAGAAACTGTGCAAAATTCAAATGGTGACTGACTATTTCAACGAAAAGTTCTCGCATTTATATTATCCTTCCCAGGAGGTTGTCATTGACGAATCCTTCTGAAGTGGCATGGGCGACTAGGCTTCGCTCAGAAGATTTCGTCAGTGCCGCGTGTTGGAGTGAAGACTTATGAGCTTTGTGAGTCTTCCTCTGGTTATCTTTGGAAGTTTTTTATTTATGCGGGAAAAGAAAAGACTGGGACTGCGACTGCAACAGCTACATCTAACGAGACTAACCCTATTGACACTGACGAAAGACCTGATGATACAGACACGACTGAACATGTCATAACTGGCAGTAGCGATGTACGTCCCAGCAATGCTACTGCCAAAATAGTTTACGACTTAGTAGAACCTCTTACTTCACTGCGGATTATTATTAATAATGGACAATTTTACAATTGTCCATTATTAGCGCGGTGTCTGAAACGACAACAGACAGACTGCTTTGGGATTTACGACTGAATCGGGAATTCGTTCCCGATTCATTGAAGACACAACAAAACAGAACTAAGACAAGGTGAAGTATTGGTGTTGATTGTTCCTGATTTGTCGGTAATCGTATGGCGAGATGCTAACCTAGTTAGCATGCTCGACATACCATTCTCCAAATCGGTACGCGACAAAAATATGACCGACTGACATACAAGCGTTGTCCTGGACTACACAATAAGTCCATGGGAGGAGTGGACAGGAAAGACCAGTTCTTGTCTGCTCAGCCCATGGAACGTGTAATGAAATAAAATTTGTATAAAAAGGTATTTCGTCGTCTTTTAACTGTGCCATTTTTAATTGTTTTGTTTTATTTAAAACGGCTAATCCAAATATATCACACAGACAGTTCAGGACAACTTTGGCGGAAGACTTACTAAAGTTACACCGACATATTGACCTCACGACAGAACCACGACTTATGAATTCGAGAACCGGACTGATGAAAGGCCAACGACAACCAACGAGCAGACCTAAAGTCGAGCATCGACATTTCCCAGTTAAAACTGGCTTTAAGCAAAGTCGCTGTTGGTTGTGCGCCCAGCGAAAGTCACAGCCAGAACTATTTGAAGTGTTTAGAATGCAACATAAATCTATGCATTGATGGTTGCTTTTTGCATGCAGTACTACATAATTTATTTTGTTTTATTTATTTATTTTAGTTTTAATTTAGTCCTTTTTTGTAAATATTTAGTTTGTCAATTCCTAGTTTTAAATAAAATATTTAATTAGCAATAAATTTACTTGAAATAGTCAATGATAATTATAGTAAGTAAAGGTTTGTGAAAAAAATATATTTATTATGTCAATATACTGTACATTGATTTTATTATTTGTGTTTAATTTAAACCCCAACTAAAAAAACTCATAACCATTTTTAAGTTGTGTAATTACAAAGTGTGAATGAGACCTTAGATAGGCGGCCATCTTGCTTATATTTTGCCTTCGCAAGCGAGTCGAAAGCGCTCAAGACATCGCAGTAAAATTACGAGGAGTAGGTGTTTTGTTACAATTTATTTAACTACTTAGCGTTAATTAAACATAAACATCTATGCATTATAAGAAAGGAAAATACGTCTAGTTTGTTGTTGCATTATTTTATTGGTAAAAATACAATATTTCTTCGTTGTGGTGTAAATTAATAAAATTTATACGTTTATTTTCTCCGAATTCAATGTTAACACTCGTTTTAATATCTTAAATTAAGTTTTAGATCTTAAAATATACATAGGTTTAATCTGTATTCTATCAATTTTTCGTAGTTTTTCTTTACTCTAGCTATTATAGTTAAGAAGCTATGTAGGGTTTTGTTACAAGATGCGAGCGCGGTAGCACCGAATCAGCCGCGCTTATCCGGACGTACAGGGTATAACAATTGCGCGGGCTGGATTGAGTGGATAGATAAAGTATCAACTACAGATGGATTAGAAATAAAAATAGAAGAATACACAAACTCAATTACCGAAGTATGAAACAGTATTTCAAAATTAAGCAATAAAAAACAAATGGGACTGCCCTGGTGGACTTACAAGCTGACAAAACGAAAAAAGGAGGTCTCCAGGCTAAGACGTCGAATCTCTTACGCAGCACCGATTCGTCACGGGTGGGTTGTCCAGCAGTACAAACGAGCGAAAGAAGAATACCAACAAGAAATAAAAAGAGCTCAGACCAGCTGGAAGGAGTTCTGTGGCGCAGAGCGAGAAACAATGTGGGATGGGATACAGGGTTATAAATCGCACAAGGATACGACAGGAGGACACTCCACTTGTTCGAGATGGGAGGCCGTTAGAAAGCAAGAATCGGCTAGTTTCTGGCGGAAAGCTTATCCGGAGGATAGAATTGAAGACGATGACACGGAACACAAGCAAATTAGAGAAACAGCGAAAATCAGAACGAAGGGTCACATGATAGCCCATGTGACCCACCTTTACAACGGAAGAGCTGATGTGGACCGTGTCAAGCTTCAATCCGAAAAAGCGCCAGAAACGATGGATTTACAGCGGACATATGTGGAGTGGTCATCACCCTGACTCAACATTGTTTCTGGCGATAGTAAACAAATGCCTTTGTCTCCATACTTCCCGTTATATGGAAAAGGCAATAATAGTAGCGTTACGGAAGCCAGGCAAGGAAAATTACACACACCCTAAATCCTACAGGCCGATTGGGCTATTACCTGTACTGGGCAAGGTCTTTGAAAGATGGTGGTTCGAAGGGTCAAGTACATCGTACCGACGATAAGCTGGAACAATACGGGTTCATGCCACAGCACAAGAAAACGCTGACCTATTTAGAATTAAAAGGGGAAACCACTGGAACAATTACCAGGCAGAGAACTAGCAGCTGTAAGTCCGTACTCTACCTCATCCAGCCAAACGCGTGAACCAACCTTATAACCTAATAACTGCAGAGGAAGATCTTGACTTATCGGAAATGACTGGCCCTGCATATATACTGACGGGGAGCAAGATTACAGGCAAAAGTGGGAGCAGCCATCACCTGCTGGAAAGACGAAAGAAATATATAAATCCAGATTACGCTAGGCAATCATTGTAGTGTTTACCAGCAGAATTAGCAGCTATACTAAAAGCCACAGAAGTAATCCTAAGCAAGAAAACACTAAAAATGGATAAGATGGCATATTCAACCTGGGAGTAGTACTCGCCAATACGGCTTCACACCTCAGCGGAGCAACCGAGGACTCTTCTATGACATGTTGAATACATACAAATACAGCTGCAAAACAAAAAGATAATAACAATGATATCACTTGACATAGAGGGAGCCTTCGACAGCTTGGTGGGGTTATCCGATGCCGATTGGTTGAGGAAAATGTCCCATAAAGGAGTCAATCGTTTTGGGCCCACTAGAAATTTTAACGACCCTTAATGGTATTACACACAAAAAAGATACCAATTTATTATAGAAAATGGCCTACAGATTTTATGAAAATCTAAACGGAATCAAGAAATCTGAAAAAATGAGTTGTATTGATATTCGTGTTGTGATTAATGTAATATGGGGAAAAATGTGTAATGGATCATTTTGCAGTTTCTATAAAAAATATATTTTACAAAGACAACTTATTATATAATATATTTATTACAAAAGAGATACCATTGAGAACTTTGTATTTAATCCTACTTCTAAAAGCTAGCTAATATATAGCTAATCATAAAAATGTCATATAACATCGTTCAAAGTGACCGTGGAACGAAACGCTATTTGGTCATTGACTTCCGTGTCTAGGTAATAACCGGCGGCCGTTACTTTATGGCTGACTTTCTTCACGCTGCTGTTTTTTTGGTATTTACTTGCGATATTAAGAAAATGGCATCTGAAAGATCATCATACACTGTAAATAGTTGTATTAATTGTGGAGTTAGATTTCAACGCACTGTGCGAAGACAATTACTAGCCGAGACAGGAGCAGATGTGCGCCAACTTTTATCTGTGTGGATTTCTAACGAGGTGAGTATTTTATCTTATGGAATGCGCTGAATTCAACTGTACCAAACCTATAATCGATTTAAAGTTTCAAACTTTTATGAGAAATATATCTTATTTTTATCACTCTCGAAGCTCGACGTTCTAGTCTAAAAATATTGCAGAAACGAAAGCTACTAATTTTCGTTTTGAATGTATTCATATATTATATATTTATACATTTTATAATACATTTTTATTTATTTTTTAATTTTTACTGAATATGAGATATGATACGATTTTTTAGAAATAATAATAAACGACACACTTAACGATCTATACATGTTTGAGTACCTAATTATTTTAAGTTTGTAAAAATACTAATAAATATCCCTTCATATTACTATACAAATTCATTCTACAGATATAATTTGAATCTATGATTATAATACATATTTAATAATATAATACATCTTTTAAAATTGTAGACACTACATTGACTTTTTTATTTATACTAACCAAATAACAACTGCATACAGTAATCTGTGCTTACCAACAATAATAATTTTGCATTGAAGGTTAGAATAAAGTCGTAGTTTTAATACATTTATCGAATATAAAAGTTACTTTATTTAGGATATAAACTGTGTTCGTGTTAAAGTTTGAAAAATTCATATTTCCACTTGTAACAGGTACCTAATTCACGTAGTTTTTCTGCCAACAAGTAGGTTTATATGTCTATGTTTTATCAGTGCAACAAGCAACAAGTGTTGGATTATATTAACAGGTTAGTTAAATATTAATGATTACATTCAAAATGAAAACTGATTAGTTTAGTTAAAAGTGTTATGTAGTAATACAAGAGTTTACTTTTCATCCTAGAATTTTGGAAAATCTATAATTTATGTTGAATTACAAAACAAATAACAAACACAGGTCATATTAGTATGTTAAAAGTGTCAAAGTATTGAAGTTTTATGTTATTGGTAAAGCTAATTTAATTAATAGATAAAATAAGATCACACAAAATATACACAAAAGAAGTTTTGTCTATGTTAAAGTATCTATAATAGTAATCAATGGGTCGAACGATAGGTAATTATGTATATTATATCACATGTAATGTGTATTTAATAAATCTGGTGTCATCAATCAGAAATCAAAATCAAAAATAATATAAATGTATTAATATTTATAGTAAGAATAAAATATTATGTAATTAGAATAAGTTAATTAAGTGCAATAAGTAGATTTTCAGTCCACTCTAATATTATAAAGTTTATTTATCAATATAATATGTGAAATACTGATAATCTTGTAAAATCATAATATATAATCGATATTTCTCTTTTGGTTTCAATAAATCTTTGTAATTGAAAATATATTGTTTCATAAAAACTATAGGATATGATTAGTTTATTATACAGGAAGGATAGGATTCTGTGTCAACCTTTCGCTGTGGTTTCACACCAACCTCGCCTCTCTCTCCTGCCTCTTTGCCCTCAAAATCGATTGTAGGTAACGTACATTCCTTCTGAATTTAATATTTTTTTTTTTTGCATTCTCAATTTTTCAGTTACACCCACTTGACGCAGTTTGTTGTAATTGCCTAAGAATATTGCAGGAAAGTATTGCAAGTGCTCATTCCATTAGAAGATTTGGGTATAGGAATATTTGTATTCCATGTGGATCTTCAATTTTAAGAGCACACCACACACGTCCTGTGCCTATTAATTCAGCAGAAAGAGATGTTATTTTGCAGTGGATACCATCACACAGGTACTTACTACTTTAACAGCCTGTAAATGATCCCCTGCCTGAAATAGGCCTGACCAGAGAGTTGCCATAATCACTTTGGCACACAGATTGATGTTTGTAGTACCATACACCTTGCACTCCACACAATTGGCTGTTCACCACCAGGTCATCTTTATTTTTAGCCTATCAAAAGTTTACTGCTGAACATAGACCTCCCCATAGATTTCCTTATAGGGATATTTGATAACCACAGTTTTTATCTTCAGTTGTTGTTATTAGATAGATGCTAGTTCTTTCTTACTTTTATTTGTATGCCTTTGTACTTAATATACAAGTTATATTTTTTACCTTAAATAAAGTTAGTGTAAATAAAACGTCAAAGAACTTGTGCTTAGTCAAATAACATTATAATTCTAAAATAACTACTTCTTCACTTGTTCACCTGTCTGTTATGTCTGTATTGTTATTTCTTTTTACCTTAGTGGAATCTGGTTTACATCTGGTTTAAGTATTATGAAGGGAAACAAATACATGCTGTTATAAATAATTTTAAAAGGCATTAAGACAATTTAGTTTAATAAAAATTGAAATAAATAAAATATTAATAAATATTATTATTTAGGGTCCACACTGTAAAATTATTGTCCGTTCGGTTTTTGATGAAAAAACACTTTTGCAGGTGGATCGTTTGGACGAGTCTGCAATAGTTGTTGGCTGAGAGCTTCCAGAACTGTACAGAGACAGAGACAACAAAATGATAACAGGGATATGGAATTACAATGCATGAATATTGAAGACAACGGTAACATCCACAAGCACCACCTATGCGCAACTGTAACTCCTGCCATTTCCAGAGCGGTATCAACAATTACTATGGCTAATTATAAGCGTGCTGCTTCTACTTCCGTCACTGTATTTTTAAGTTATGTAATCATTCATCTAGATTATTAATACCTAAACTACTAAAAAGAGATTGCTGATTGATCACTCATTTTATGTGCCACTGTGTGTATCAAATACCACTTAAATGAACCTCACAATGATTGGAATAATTTATACACAAATAGTAACTGTTCAGATTTCACTGCATCTCAAATAGACAACCTATGTTCACTACTTAAAAGTAGTGTTACTCAGAATTATAATATTTTAAATATCATTGAACATAATTCAACGTTATGCAAGTATTGGTTAGGATTTACTAAATACCAATTTGAACAATTACTAGTTGAAATTCCATCTATCAGTGAAAAGGTTAGATCACCTAAAAGAAGTCTAGCTATGTTCTTAATAAAACTTCGTACAGGTGATAGCAATGAACGAATAGCTTCTCTTTTTAATGTAGCTTCATCGACTGTTTTCAAACACTTAAATATTGTAAGTCAGTGCTTTGAAGAGCAATTCATCCAACTGCATTTAGGGACAAATACCTTATGCATTCAGCAAGTTGCTCAATTTAACTTGACAATACCAAATGGTTTATTTGGTAATCCAGACATGGATCCTGAATTTATGCCAGCCATAATAATATGTGATGGTACATATGTTTATGTGCAAAAAAGTAGTAATTACTTTTACCAGAAGCAAACATACAGTTTACATAAGTATCGTAACTTAGTTAAGCCATTTTTACTTGTGTGCTGTAATGGTTATATCCTTGATGTTTATGGACCATATCCTGCGACAGAATCAGATGCTTCTATAATGCTTAGACTGTTCAGCGATAATAGTCCACTGCGAACCTATTTTAGAGAAAATGATGTATTTATTCTTGATAGAGGTTTTAGGGATGCAATTCCATTCTTGCAGCAATGTGGTTACAAGGCTCACATGCCTGAATCTAAACAAGCTGGTGAAATCCAATTATCAACCATTGCAGCCAACAAGTCCAGATGTGTGACTTTGTGTAGGTGGGTGGTTGAAATCGTAAATGGGAGATTTAAACGGGACTTCAAATTATTCCGTCAGGAATATTTTAATACTGCATCTACTCATCTTATGCTGTACTTTAAAATTGCAGCTACCTTAATAAATCGATTTCATACATTGATTCGTGATAATTTTCATGCTGAGAGATAGCAATTGCTCAAGCCAAACTAAACACTCCAAATAATTTAGCCTCCTATGTAGAAGCGCACAATTTAAACAGTGAGTGCGATTCGCCAGCATTGATGGTAATCTTCCAGAGCTGGATAATTTTCCGACTGGCATTCCAGGATCTAATTCTGTTTAGTCTAGAATATATCAAATTAAACAAGCTCGTAGTTATTACGGGAGCATGTCAGGGCCTCTGGAGAATATAAAATCGAGGTATACCTGCAATCTGTCCATGATTTTGGTCCAAATAGTTATCTGCGAGTAGGATACAATCAAGGCACACAAGTGAAAACTTATTATACTTATATACTAGTTGACACCAACCCATCAATTGCTAACACTAGGGCTGCTCTTACTGGGTACTGTTGCAACTGTTTGGTGGCAGACACTATTGGCTGCTGTGCATGTCATGTCTGTTGTTTGGTTTTATCTTGGGCACGGCATCGAGATGACGTTGAACCACCTGCATCTTTTTTAGATGATATATTACTTTCAAATGATGATATAGAAAATGATGATTTTATTAACAATGATGCTTATTAATATAGTTATATAAATATAAATGGTTGTTTTTGCCACAGTTGCTACGCTTGTTGCAGCCAAAGTTTTTTTGTGGTATTCTATAGGAAGATTCTGCTGCTCATCTCCTGGTATTTTTCTCTGTTTCGACTTTTACAACACCATACGGGACGTAACGGAATTGCAGTTCACGGAAGGCCTATATAATATTTTACATTATATATTTCATTTAGCGGAGGCCCACTGTTCAGCAGTGGACTGTTGTAACGATGAATAATGATCAATAAAAATTGTGATTATTGTTGCTTATTTGACCTATTTCTATTTACTGTGTGCCTTATTTTTGTTATATATTATGTTATATGTAATTTATAAATAAACGCCGAGCAAGTTGTATTGATGCTCTGGCACCTTTTCTTATCTCTTTTAATTGACTATCTCCTTTGTTTTTTTATATAGAATAACGATGACAAACAGTACATAGTGCACCTGATGGTAAGTGGATGCTATGGCTCAGAGACATACATTTATCCCCGATTAAGTATCAAAATGCAGGTGCGTTGTCGCCCTGAAGACTAAGATGAAATGCCTCGTTTCCAGTGAAATGGGTCTTCTCTACACTCACCATACCAAACACAGGGCATTAAGCTGCTATTTTACGCTGGTATTCCGTGGGGCATGTCTACAGGTCGAGCCGTATCCTCACAACTAGTTTAAAACTTCTTCATCATTTCATATTTACCATTACAACCCTTCACAAGTCCACTGCTGAACATAGGCCTAGGAAGGAATGTCACAAAGCACGGTCCTGAGCCACCTGCACCCATCGGATTTTCTGCATGTCTTACCAGGTCGTCACTCCATCTAGAGGGTGGCCGCCCCACACTGAGCTTACCGGTACGAGGCTGCCATTCGAGAACCTTTCTTCCCCAACGGTTGTCGGTTTTTCGAGTTATATGGCCGGCCCATTGCCACAAACTTCTTATCATGGTGTGATTTCATGAATGGATAAGTTATAACCTTATCATTTTAGCTTCAATGGTGCTTGGAATGTAAACATGCTAATCAATCAACACATATTATAATTTAAAATTAAAAATGTTGTATAACCGACTTCAATATAAGTTATTAGTTATAACTCAAAAACTATTGGTCAGACCTTGGAACCACATGAGAAGCACCAGCTTTCAAATAAAAAATGAATCACCGAAATCGGTTACCTAGAAAAAAGTTATGAGGTGACACACATTAAAAAAAACATACCGTCGAATTAAGTTCCTCCTCCTTTTTGAAGTCGGTAGAAAATAATGTTCTGGCACTGCACTTGGCGGCCTGTGCTACTTTTAATAGACTGCTTTAAGAATGCGATGATTTTGCAATAATAAAAATGCAGTGACACTACAGTGTTTTTTTTTATCCTAACACAACCAGTTTAAAACACCTATTTTTCGTGTTTAATATCGTAAATGGATATGTTACTACCCAGACATTTTGGTTTTAATTGTGTTTTGGATGTAAAGTTGTTAATCAATCAATACATATAAAAAATATTCAAATGCAATGCAACCAGTCTTATTTATTGAACAGTCGAGAACTCGTAGGGTTTTACACATTGGAATTTGTACCGTTCCTATTACAATCGCCGTAGAGGTAAAACCCGCAATATAAGTGTAAAGCTTCATGTACTCTTATACCTACACTTTCCTATCCTCTATATTATTACCTTATTAAACACCCCTTAAAAGTGTAGGTACCGTTGGACGCACAGATATGCACCTAAAACTATATTACTGGTTGCAAATGATATTAGATAAATAAGTACTTGTACGCCGGTTTTCAAAATTAGTTAAGCATAGTTTTGGCTTACTTTTGCTTCACTTGAGATGTATGCAGTGCTCAGTCTTTTTTTCTTTCTTGATCTGTGCTTAGTAATCAATACATCACAATAAATAATAAATAAAATTAAGAATCAATACATCACCGCGTCTGTTTATTCGTACTGTTGACTCCGGTACTACTAAAAAAAAATCCATCCACTACGATTTTGAAGAACCTACAACTTTTTTATACTTTTTTATTATTCACAGTGCACTATTATAAGATATAATATCGATAAAACTATTAGACAGTCGCTTGTTTGAGATTTTAGGTTATAGTGAGGTTGCCGTTTGTTTGTTAATTTCGCATTTCCTTTAGATATGGTGAAACTAATATCACTACAGTAATCTAGAGATTATAAGGAGTAAATCTACATACATTTCATTAAGTGTCGTCACAGTTTTGGTGGCCCATTCTCCATACAAAAGAAACTGTCTCTTTAAAAGGATAATAGATAGTTATCTCCAGAAAGAAAAGTAAAAGAGGTATGCTGGAGTGGAGCAAACTCAAACCACAAAAGGGTGCGTAACAAGGTTCAATTGGAGGACCAGTGCTGGAACCTGCTTCTTGATCCTTTGCTCAGGAGCTGGACACAAGAGGTGACAGATGCCAGGCGTTCGCTGATGATATCGTCTTGCTGTTTGCAGGACACTGCCTTGAAATCCAGAAACATGCAAATGCCGCTCTCGAACATGTTCGGAGGTGGGGAATTCGTAACAAGCTCAAATTCGCGCCACAAAAGACCAAGGCAATGGTCATAACCAACAAACTGAAGTACGATTCACCACGTCTAAACATGGGCGGGATAGGCATTGGCATGTCGGAGGAGATAAAGGTGCTTGGTCTCACCGTAGACAGAAAGCTCACATTTAACAACCACGTCAGAAATGTGTAAGAAGGCACAGCTTTATACGTACAACTGTCGAGAGCTGCTAAGATCAGTTGGGGCCTTCAGCCTGAGATAATAAGGACGATATATACGGCAGTCACTGAACCGGTGGTGATGTACGCTGCGAGCGTGTGGGCACCAGCTGCATGTAAGTTGGGAGTCCAAAAGCACCTTAACACTGTGCAGAGAGGATTCGCCCAAAAAATTATCAAGGCCTACCGTACAGTTTCCTTACATTCGGCACTAGCACTGGCAGGTCTGCTTCCTCTAGATCTAAGGATCCAAGAAGCAGCATCTCTTTTCTTGGCAAGGAGAGGAAAACTCCAGTCGGTGTTGGGAGACCGAATGGTGGAAGCAAGGGCAAGCTTTATAGAACTGCCTCACCCATCATCATATATGGACCTGGAATTCGTCAGCCTGGTAAACGAGGACGATTTGAGACTTCATAACACCCAGAGTCTCCGAATATTCACTGATGGAAGCAAAATAGAGGGCAAGGTCGGAGCAGCATTATCCATATGGAATAGTGCTGCCGAGATCCAAACTCTAAAGCTAAAACTATCAGATTATTGCACCGTTTACCAGGCGGAATTGCTGGCCATATACAAGGCAACTGAGCGAGTCCTCGACAGAAATGAGGAAAGCTTCGGAGTTTACAGTGACTCGAGATCAGCACTCGAGACCATTGTAAACCAAGACTCCCAACACCCCCTCGCAGTTCAGACCCGACATAATATAACAACCATCTTGGCCCAGCAAAAATGCATCCGACTATTTTGGATCAAAGCCCATGTAGGACTAGCGGGCAATGAACGTGCAGACGAGTTGGCGAAGCATGCAGCGTTGCGGATAAAAACTAAGCCAGAGTACGATCGATGCCCGGTTTCCTACGTAAAACGTTTGCTTCGAAAAGATACCGTAAATAGATGGAACCAAAGGTATAAAGAAGGAGAAACAGGCAATACAACAAAAATTTTTCTGCCGGATATTGTTGATGGATACCAATTGGTCAAAAAGACAAACCTGTCCCCGACGATGATCCAGGCCATGACCGGACATGGTGGATTCTCTGAGTATCTTTACCGTTTTCGGTGCAAAGAGAATTCATCATGTCCATGTGAGCCAGGAGTCGAGGAGACGTTTTGCATATCCTCCTGGAATGTCCTAGATTCGCAACTGACAGATATAACTTTGAGAACACGACAGAAACGAGTTTGAAAATAGATAATTTAAACATACTATTGGCTACCAAGAAAACCAAATATAAATTCATAGAATATTGTAAGGGTGTTGTAAATAGAGTCATAAAATGTAATCAAAATTAAGATTTTTTGTTATTGTATATTATGTATTTGAAGCGCATGTATTACCTAGGTAAGAAAGCTATTGGTGCTTACTTGTACGTATAACTTGTATACGAAGAGAGAATGCACCAATCTAAATTATTATATATAAATATTGGAAATCAAATTGAAAATAGTATTTAAAACAACAGTGATATAAAAAGTCTCTGATAACCACGTCAGAGGGCTGATTTGAAAAGAATTAAAAAAAAAAAAACCCAACCTAACCTAACCTTTTTTTTTTTTTTTGGGGAAACTGGGACTACCTCCGCCTGGGGAAAGGCGGAGGGCTGCCGGACTCTTACCGGCTAAACCACCCGGTGTCTCCTCGCACGTGCGCGGGGCCGCGGAATCAAATTTTACGCAGCCCCACACTCAGTGCTGGCCCGGTCTAAACGGCCTCGTCTCCTGCACGGGGTAGTGAGGTGTCTGACTACCCCGTGCATCGCCTCAGAGGCGCGCGCCGACACCCGCTCGCGCCTCCGCCTCGGATCCATCGAAGAGGGGCGGGACTTCAAGTCCCTCGCCCTGGACCCATTCATGGGGCTGGAAGAGCGCTTAGTAGCGCCTGCCGCGGCCCCAGCGGCGGATCTGTCTTTGGCTCCGCCGCCAACCAAGTTTCGGCCGCGGAGGGTAGGGAGAGCGGCGCCTCGCAATACCGACATCACCTCCTCCCGGCCCCACCACCACCGCATCAACGCGGCCCCCGTCTGAGTCGCGGAGGATAGGGCGAGTGGCGCATCGCCATACCAACACCTCTTCCTCCGCGACTCCACCGGCTGCAGCGGTAAGGGGAGCACCAACCCTCCGCAGCAGCCCACCGACACATCCGAAGTGGCCTCGCCGAGCCCACACGGAGTGGCCACCTCGG
Organism: Parnassius orleans; assembly: GCA_029286625.1. Lineage (NCBI taxonomy): Eukaryota > Metazoa > Arthropoda > Insecta > Lepidoptera > Papilionidae > Parnassius > Parnassius orleans. The sequence goes on along the minus strand of JAGSMP010001196.1, from coordinate 44,167 downwards.
CCGGCCTACACCTCGGGCCAGCAGCCAGGGTTCCTCTTTGTTCACCGCGGGTGACCAAGCCACGGCTACTAAGCCCCCGCCACGACAAGGCGGAACCCGTTCGGGGAACCAACCAACCTAACCTAACCAATGAGTGTCTGGTGCGCAGAAGGTGGGACGCAATAGCCAGAACAAGCGTGGCTTATTGCTAAAGTTGTATCGAGAAACAAATGTAGAAAGTCAGAAAGACAGGTTGAAACTGGGGCGAAACCTTTTCTAGTGGCACAAGCAAATCTCCAGAGAAAAGAGCTCGCAACGAGCGAATTAATGTTAGAAGCAAGCAAGGGAGGGATGAGCGTAGCTCTGATCCAAAACCATACGTGGGGATATGATAATATGAAAGTCGGATATATGAGAGACTATCGTGGAGCGCGCGTATTTCAAAATGCTCAGGCAGAAGGAGTGGTAAAGGCGGCGATTGCTGTCTTGATAATAAAATCTACGTTACTCAATGTCCGACTCTCACCACAAATAACATAGTAGTGGTTATAATTAAAACAAATTCCTGGGAAATGGGTGTAGTTTCATTATATCTGGAGCCAGATGTATCTATCGAACCATATATGGACCAATTAAAGGATATAGTAGCAAAATTGGGTAAAAGAAAGATATTGATAGGGGGTGACGCAAATGCGTGGAGCCTTGGTGGGTAAAAAGTGAGGGAAGATAGTCGAGGAGAAACGCTTTTAGGTACTCTAAACCAACTAGGTCTGCACATACTGAATAAAGGAGAAACTCCAACTTTCGATACAGTGCGAGGCGGCAAAATATATCAGAGCCATGTCGATATTACAGTGTGCTCGGAAAATCTATTAAATCTGATAGAGGATTGGACGATTGACGATGGTGTGACAAGTTCTGACCACAATACAATTAAATTCAAAATTATTTATGGAAAACTCAGGGCCTAAAATAGAAAGAGTTACACGGTTATATAATAGCAAAGAATTGGAGTCAGTTTTCGAGAAACTGCTCAATTACAACAGATAAAAATTTAGAAATATCAGAAATAAATAAAATAAACAATAAGGCTAATTTAGAATATCAACTAGGAAAATATATAGAAACAATTAAAGAAACATGTGAAAATACAATTCCAAAAATTAAAAATAAAAATAAACTTACCTTGCCGTGGTGGGACGAAAAACTTGACGCACTAAAGAAAAACGTCATCACCAAAAAACGCCGCATAAGATGTGCTGCCGCAGTACGACGGGCCGCTGTTGTCAAGGAATACCTAGAAGCGAAAGACCAATATGAATCTGAAGCAAAAAAGGCTCAAGTCAAAAGTTGGAAGGAGTTCTGTGAAAAACAAGACAAAGAAAGCTTATGGGATGGGATATATCGGGTAATCGGCAGAACAGCAAAACGGCACGAAGACCTGCCACTAAAGAAACATGGAAAAATACTGGATAATTTAGAATCGGCTAGATTGCTGGCCGAAACCTTTTATCCGGAGGACTTAGTTGAAGCTGACGACGCAGAACACCAGCGCATACGAGAAATGGCTGAAGAAGTAAATGCAGGAACGCAAGATAACTCTTGCGATCCACCATTCACTCTCTGTGAGCTAAAGAACGCTCTAAATAGCTTCAAACCAAAAAAGTCTCCGGAGGACGGTCGGCCGATATCTGCCGAGAGGTGATTTCATAACCCTGAGATTTACCTGAGCCTTGCAATAAATGCCTCGAGTTGTTATTTCCACCATATGGAAGGAAGCAGTAGTTGTGGTCCTTCGAAAGCCCGAAAGGAGGACTTACGCACCCTGAAGGCCTACAGACCTATAGGTCTGCTACCAGTTATGGGAAAAGTCCTGGAGAAGATGGTTATTAGAAGGATAAGATGGCATATTCAACCAGGGGTTAGTACTCGCCAATACGGCTTCACACCACAGAGAAGCACCGAAGACTCCCTCTATGACATGATGGAATACATACGTAGACAGTTACGAAATAAGAAGATAGTTACCATGATATCCCTTGACATAGAGGGAGCATTCGATAGCGCTTGGTGGCCAGCAATTAGATGTCGGTTGGCTGAGGAAAGATGCCCCATAAACATCAGGAGATTGGTTGACAGCTATCTCCAGGACAGAAGAGTTAGAGTGAGATATGCAGGGGTGGAGCAAACACAGCCAACTACCAAGGAGTGTCAGGGCTCCATAGGAGGACCGGTTCTGTGGAACTTGCTTCTAGACCCTTTACTTAAGGAGCTCGAGAAAAGAGGTGACCGGTGCCAAGCATTTGCCGACGACATCGTCCTGTTGTTTGCGGGTGACACGGCTCTTGAGATCCAAAGACGTGCGAATGCCACCTTGAACATGTTCGGAGGTGGGAAATTAACAAACTCAAATTCGCGCCACATAAGACTAAGGCTATGGTTATAACCAACAAATTGAAATACGATTCCCCACGTCTCGACATGGGCGGATATGCATTGGCATGTCGGAGGAGATTAGGTGCTTGGTGTCACCGTAGACAGAAAACTCACCTTTAACACCCATGTGAGGAATGTGTGTAGGAAGGCAACAGCACTCTACGGACAACTATCGAGAGCTGCAAAGATTAGTTGGGGCCTTCAACCAGAGATCATCAGGACGATGTACACGGCGGTCGTTGAGCGGTAGTATTGTACGCGGCGAGCGTTTGGCGCCAGCGGCTAGCAAATTAAAAAAAGAAGCTAAATGCTGTGCAAAGAGGATTTGCTCAGAAAATTTGTAGGGCTTACCTGTACTGTGTCCTTGCACTCGGCACTAACATTAGCTGGCTTGCTTCCTCTAGACCTGAGAGTCCAAGAAGCAGCTTCCCTTTTTGAGGCAAAGAGAGGTAAACTCCGGTCGGTGTTAGGGGACCGAGTGGTGGAGGCGGGGGTGAGCTTTGCAGAATTGCCACATCCAGCATCCCACATGGACCTGGAATTCATTTGCCTGGGAAACGAGTGCGAAACGACACTAAACAACACCCAAAGTCTCCGAATATTTACCGATGGGAGCAAAATAGAGGGAAAAGTCGGAGCTGCATTATCCTTTTGGAATAATGAAGCCGAGACAGGAACTCTAAAGCTCAAACTGTCGGACTACTGCACCGTTTACCAGGCAGAATTACTGGCCATATTTAGGGCAACCGAGCGAATCCTCAGTAGGAAAGAACAAAGTTTTGGGGTTTACAGTGACTCGAGAGCAGCACTCGAGACCATTGTCAACCACGAAACCAAACATCCCCTTGCAGTAAAAACTCGCAAAAACATACAAGCCGTTTTTTCACAACAAAAAAGTATCCAATTGTTCTGGATTAAAGCCCACGCGGGTCTGCCAGGAAATGAACGGGCCGATGAGTTGGCAAAACAAGCTGCGTTACGAATTAAGGCAAACCAGCATATGACCTGTGCCCAGTATCTTTTGTAAAAGACTAATCCGACTGGAGACACTAGAAAATGGAACCGAAGATATGTAGAAGGATGTGGGTGGAACAACAAAGATCTTTCTCCCTAGTGCTGTGATTGCATATAAGCTGGTTAGAAACAGCACTGTCTCCTACAATGGTTCAGGCCATGACTGGGCATGGTGGGTTCTCCGATTACCTGTACCGATTTAAATGTAAGGAGAATCCTCATGTACCTGTGAACCAGGAGTAGAGGAGACAGTGCTACACATACTACTTGAATGTCCCAGATTTTGTAAAGATAAACAGGAGTTTGAAACTGCGTTCGAATAAACATGGAAAGAGGCAACATTTGGTCATTGTTAGCTGAAAATATATGAGAGCAAAATTTATTACTTATTGTGAGGAATTGTTAAACGAGTTGCAAAAACGAATAAGGATTAATATTATCATAATATATTGATAACTACGGCATCTTCATAATTGAAGTAAACAAGATAAACGGTGCTTCCTTGTATCTATATCATATAGATAGAGAGAATGCACCGAACATAACATAGTGAGTTCTTATCACTTATTAATAAAAAAACTTAAATAAAGAACTTCAAACGTTAACAGATATAAAAAGACTCTGAAATTAAATGTCAGAGGCTGCATAAAAAAAAAACCTAACCTAACCTAACCTAACCTAACCTTTTTTTTTTTTTTTGCGGGAAACTCATGGACTACCTCCGCCTGGGAAGGCGGAGGGCGTGCCGGACTTACCGGCTAAAACCACCCCGGTGTCTCTCGCACATGCGCGCGGGGCCGCGGAATCCAAATTCTTCCGCAGCCCCACACAGTGCTGGCCCGGTCTGTCGGGTCTCTGTCTCCTGCACGGGTAGTGTGTTCGATCACCCGTGCATCGCCTCAGAGGCGCGCGCCGACACCCGCTCGCACCTCCGCCTCGGGTCCATCGAAGAGGGGCGGGGACTTCCAAGTCCCTCGCCCTGGACCCATTCATGGGGCCGGAAGAACGCTTAGTAGCGCTCGCTTTCGCGGCCCCAGCGGCGAATCTGGTCTTGGCTCCACCGCCAACCAAGTTTCGCCGCGGAGGGTAGGGAGAGCGGCGCCTCGCAATACCGACCTCTCCCACCGCGGCCCCACCACCACCGCATCAACGGTGTGGCCCCGTCTGAGTCGCGGAGGATAGGGCGAGGGCGCATCGCCACCAACACCTCTTCCTCCGCGACTCCACCAGCTGCAGCGGTAAGGAGCGGACCAACCCCTCCGCAGCAGCCCACCGACATCCAAGTGGGCCTGCTGAGCCCACACGGAGTGGCCACCTCGGGCCGGCCCTACACCTCGGCCAGCCAAGGTTCTTTGTTCACCGCGGGTGACCAAGCCACGGCTACTAAGCCCCGCCACGACAAGGCGGGAACCCGTCGGGGAACCTAACCTAACCTAACCTAACCTTTTTTTTTTTTTTCGGGGAAATCATGGACCACCTCCGCCTGGGGAAAGGCGGGAGGCGCGGACTCTTACCGGCTAAAACCACCCCGGTGTCTCGCTCGCAGTGCGCGGGGCCGCGGAATCCAAATTCTTCCGCAGCCCCACATTAGTGCTGGCCCGGTCTGTCCGGGCCTGTCCCCGCACGGGGTAGTGAGGTCGACTACCCTGTGCATCGCCTCAGAGGCGCGCGCCGACACCCGCTCGCGCCTCCGCCTCGGGTCCATCGAAGAGGGGCGGGGACTTCCAGTCCTCGACCCTGGACCCATTCATGGGGCCGGAAGATTAGTAGCGCCCGCTTTCGCGGCCCCAGCGGCGGATCTGGTCTCTGGCTCCGCCGCCAACCAAGTTTCGGCCGCGGAGGGTAGGAGAGCGGCGCCCGCAATACCGACACCCTCTCCCCGCGGCCCCACCACCACCGCATCAACGGTGCGGCCCCGTCTGAGTCGCGGAGGATAGAGTGGCGCATCGCCATACCAACACTCTTCCTCCGCGACTCCACCTCGGCTGCAGCGGTAAGGGGAGCGGACCAACCCTCCCGCAGCAGCCCACCGACACACATCCGAAGTGGGCTCGTCGAGCCCACACGGAGTGGTTAACCGGGCCGGCCCTACACCTCGGCCAGCCAAGGTTCCTCTTGTTCACCGCGGGCGACCAAGCCAACGGCTGCCCCCGCCACGACAAGGCGGGAACCCGTCTGGGGAACCTAACCCAACCTAACCTAACCTTTTTTTTTTTGCGGGGAAACTTGGACTACCTCCGCCTGGGGAAAGGCGGAGGGCGTGCCGGACTCTACCGGCTAAAACCACCCCGGTGTCTCTCGCACAGTGCGTGGGGCCGCGGAATCCAAATTCTTCCGCAGCCCCACACTAGTGCTGGCCTGGTCTATCCGGCCTGTTCCAGCACGGGGTAGTGAGGTGTCGATCACCCCGTACATCGCCTCAGAGGCGCGCGCCGACACCGCTCGCGCCTCCGCTCGGGTCCATCGAAGAGGGTGCAGGACTTCCCAAGTCCCTGCACCCGTCTTCGATGAAGGTGAAGTTTCTGATGGGAAGGAAACCGTAAACGCCCAAAATTACATAGCAGTTGTACGGTTTTCCAGGCCGAATGCTTAGCGATCGAAAGGGCATGTAATGAATGCATAAAATGAGACTGACAGACGTTTGCATTTTCTGACTCCATGTCCGCTCTCTTAGAAATTGCAAACCGCAGCAGCACTCATCCGATTATAAACAATATACACCGAAGCATAAAAATACTAAGAAATACAGGAAGAATAGAATTATACTGGATCAAAGCTCATCATGGATTACTAGGGAACGAAAGAGCGGACACGGAGGCAAAGAAAGCAGCGACACTTCACAAAACTCCAGACTATGATAACTTCCCTATCTCATACGATAAACGGCTACGAAAACAGGATACCGAACAAGCACATGAATTGGAATACTCAAGTTCAACAACTGGCGCTCATCTAAAGCAGTGGTTGCCCAAACTGGAACACATTAAAGCTTTAAGAGAGAAAGCTAATATCACCTTTGAACTAACCCAAATACTCACAGGACACGGGTACCATAAGAGCTATTTATATCGTTTCAAAATCACTGAGAACGACCTGTGTCCTTGTGACAACACAAGTGTTCAAACAATAGAACATATATTAAAATTTTGTCCTCAATTTGGAAAACAACGATGCGACCACGAGATGCTTTGCGAAAACTTACGTAAAACCTTATAATATCTTATATCTCATGCAAAAGAATCCGCTTTAACACCTTTTCTAAGACTTATTAAATATATAGTAAATAACTTAAAGAAACTAAATTCGACGTAAATAAAATAAACACAGAATAAGTATTGTACTAAAAGAAAATAGATAAACAAATTAATTGTTACTAACAAGCCGAAGCCGCCCGTATCCATCGGGGACTTCAGCTTAAAACTTAAGCCTTTATAAAAAAAAAAAAAGAGGTTCATCCTCTAGTTTGTTCTTTAGAAACAGTTGCGTCTGAATAATTTAATGTTATTTTTATTTTGAATATAACTTTGAATAATTCTGTATAAGTTTCTTGGGCATTTTAGCTTTTAATCTATATAGGAGTGCTTGCCACCATGCATGATTGAAAGCACTTCTATGTCGAGTGAGATTGCAGCTACTAGTTTATTTTGTGCCTTTGTTGCTTCATATGGCTTATTGCATCTCGTAATGCATCCGTAGTGGTCTTTTTGTCTTAAATCCGTATTGTCTATCATTTGCTGTGTTATTAATATACATGTAATATGTTAATCTTTTAGCTATTAACTTTTCTAAGAGTTTGCCAAAAACATTGATAAGTCCAATGGGTCTATATGATGATACGTCGTTATAATCTTCTTTATTTGGCTTGGGGATTGTTTTTATAAAAGCTGTTTTCCAGGAGGTAGGAAAGTGTGAGAGATGCATACACCTGTTGAAAAGGTTAGTGATTTGTGTGTTGAAAAGGTTAGTGATTTGTGTGGGATACGTTTCAATAAAGTGCTGACATATGTCGGATGTGAGATGGTCTAGTCCAGGTGCTTTTTTGTGATTCATTGATTTGATCGCTTCCATGATTTCGTCTATTGTAAAGTCTTTTTCGTTTTCTGTGTTCGGAGGAGAGATAGTTTCTGTTCTGATTTGTTGCTGAAATTGATTGTCATTAGCTTGATTGTCATCGGGAAAAAAGGTGTTAATCAAACAATTTGCAGATTCCTGACTTGACTTTGTGTATTCGTTGCCATTAATTCTTAAAGTAGTAGGCGGTTGTGGCTGTGGCAGATCTTTAAGAATTCTATTTGTAAGACCAAACGTCTTCTTTCCTTCCTTTGAGCAGAAGTTGCGAAAGTGTTCATTTGAAGCTTTCTGAATGGCCGTTGAATATTGTGCTCGAGCAACTTCTTGCTCTTTTAGAATGTTGTTGATATTTTATTGCCTTTTTAAGGTCCTGGATTCGATGGTGTATGTATTACATTCTTTTAGGTTAGTAAGTTCGTCATTCCACCAAGGATGCGGCTGTGGGACTTTCCTACGGATAGTCCTATCGCATGCCCTGATAATAGTTTTGGTGATGTTATCAACGTAATTATCTATTTGTTCTGCATTTAGTTTATTTATGTCAATCTGGTCTAGTTCGGCTGCTTGCATGTGTTTTTGATTTCTTCTGTTACGCTTTTCCAGTCTGTTTTATCTGTTTTATATCTAAATGTGGTAGTTGACGCTTTCTTCTTTAGTTTATCGTGTTTCAGTGCAAAAGCAAAGTCTATAGCGTGATGATCTGATGTAGGACATGCTTCAAATTAACTTTCAATTTCTAACTTTAGACACAATATTATCGGAAGCCAATGTGAGATCAACTATAAAGTTCTTATTTGTCCGTGTGTAGTTGTTTCAAAAGTTGGTTGTGAGCCAGTGTTGCAGATGTTTAATTCATTAGCCATAATGAGGTCCATTATTTCCTTTCCTTTTGTTGATTTTAGTTGATCCCATGTCGTGTGCCAGCCGTTAAAGTCACCACAGATGATACGTCTCGTTGTGTCGATAATCTTAAGAATTTGTTCTAGGTGGTTGAGCGTGTTTTCCTCGTCAACATCTGGTTCGACATAAGCACAGATAAGTAGCAGTTTTGAGTCTTTTAGGGACAGCTGGACGGTGCATAGGTTTGTGGTGCAGCACTGGTTTATACCAAGGTAAGATCCTAAGTTGTTTTTTATTGCTATGCATGCTTTAACTCTGCTGCCATTTTTTGAATGTTGATACAAACTGTAGCCGTTTATGTGATTGAGGGTGTTGTTTTTGCCGACATATGGCTCAGTTATAAAGACTATATCATATCCTTTATTAACGATGTATTGTTTTAATTCGTGTGTCGCTGCATATCCCCTGCCTAAGTTGCACTGAAGCATTGTGAGTCGATCCCGCCCCAGCATAGGGGGATCCGGAGCACATGCTTGCAGCGCATTGTTGCTATTGATCTTTATAGAGGTGCCCTTAGCAGTACCTTACTGACATTCTGGCTATTTTGTCCCACTTCTGCCACTCCTGACATTCCTGGCTATATGCTGGGTGATCCCTTTTATTTTCCTCTCCTTTTTGACAATTTGCGCAACATGGGGTTTGGTTCCTTCGTGGACAGCTTCTGGTGTCGTGATGTTCTGCGCAGTAACCACATTTAATTTCTGATGTGCATGTGCTAGATTTGTGGCCAAAACCTTGACAATTATAGCATTGGAGTACCGGAGACTGATCGATAACTGTAATCATCTGATATCAAGCTTTATTTTCTTATTGATCATAACATTCCATAGGCCGGCTTACTTCAGTATTACATTTCTAACTAAATTAGTTCGACCCTTCGCTCCTAATGATCCTCATAGAGATATCGGTTTCAATGATGCTATCGGCGATATTTTTATTTTGCTTTAGTATAGCATCAATGATTTTGTCATCATTTACATCCGGTGTGACTCCCATCAGACGTACCATCGGATTTCTCACTGTCGGAAGTGACACATTGAGATTTTTAGAGTTAGCTTTTATAGCGGCGCTGAATGTTTCACGATCCTTATCAGTGTCACAAGTGAGCTATCTTTTGTGATTTGGTTTTCCGTATTCCCGTAATGCCTATTCCCATATTTACCACATCGATTTTACTTTTGACCTCGCTTATAATGTCCTCGCCAGTGTGGCTGGGATTTGTAGACTCTACCATTATTGTGTATTTGTTCTGGGGAGGTTCAACGAATTTTTATTTACAGCTTCTGCATAGGTTTTCTTTTGTTTTTCCGGCTCATTACCTTAGTGAAGCCGTCTTCTTCCCCGAAAGTGGATGACAAAGTCTTTGATGTGTTAGTCTCCTGCCTAAGTTTGTCTAGCTCGATCTTAATTCCAGAAATAATATCATCTTTCATGTTCTTAATGTAATCCGTTTTTCACTTTCAGATTGTACAGGTGGTAATGCAGATGAAGGCAATTGCATTGTTGTGAGAACAGTTGCACCTGAATCTCGTTAGGTTAGGTTAGGTTTCCCATGAGTTGCCAGAGCTCCCATCGGCGCGTCCCCAGGTGGCGGATAGGGAACGCCACTCAGATATGGGTGGTAGCGGGAAACCGTCGCGACCAAACTGGCTTGGTGAGGCTTGCTTGGATAATGGAGGGCCTACTAGTTGCTTCCTGTATCCTCTCCGTTGAGAGGAACAGAGAATGTGACATGAGGTGCCAGGTGCACTCGGCTTTTGCCGACGCCGGGCAACCCGTAATCGCGGGATTTTCAGGGACCACACCCTGTAAAAAGGAAACTGAATGGGCTCAGTGTTCCTCACCCGGTCTCTGCAGGCATGGGAAGAACCCGTATCGACTGCCACCGTTCGAACCTCGGAATCCTCTGGCGTGTCGTGGATCACGTCTCGCGGCGCCTAAGGGGCCGAGGGCTCTTGGCTTAACCACCTGGAGTCGCGAGGATGATAACTTTAAAAATCACCGAAGCTCGCGTGGCACGCCGAGGAGCTGCATGGCTGATGGGTAAATGTTCAGTCGTTAGCGTTGCCCCTGTCGGGGTACCGGCCGAAACCCTTGACGGGTTACGCATAGGCTTATCCGGGCAAAAGGCGCTGCTCGGATGGACTTTTTATTTCCACACTCGTGGGATAAAATGGATAAAATAAATACTAAAAACAGTAGAGGCTGAAAAAGGCTGGATTGGATACTGGAAGCGGTGGAAATCGGTCGTGGGACGTCTTCCGCTAGGAAACGTCCAGTGTGCCGACGACTGGCTCGGAGAAGGCACGGCCCTGTCGTTTAGGGTGACGCAGGTGCTGTCGGGGCACGGCTGCTTCGGCAAGTACCGTGCCGCATAGACAGGGAGCCGGACGCTCGGTGCCACCACTTCGTCCATTGCAGGAGGACACGGCGCAACACACGCTCGCCGAGTGTGCAGCTTGGGAGGAGCAGCGCCGTGTCCTCACAAATGAAGTAGGAGGCGATCTGTCGCTGCCGGCCTTAGTGCGGAAGATGGTCGGTAGCGCAGAGTCGTGGGACGCGGTGGTGTCCTTTGCGAGGACGTGATGTCGCAGAAGGAAACTGCGGAACGGGAAAGGAGATCTCGACTTTCCCGGCCGCAGAAGGCGCACCGAGCGCAGGAGAAGGGCAGACAACGCCTTTTCCTCGAAGAGAAGAGCGCATAGTAGCGCCCGCTTTCGCGGCCCCAGCGGCGAATCTGGTCTTTGGCTCCGCCGCCAACCGTTTCGGCCATGGAGGGTAGGAGAGCGGCGCCTCAATACCGACACCTCTCCCCGCGGCCCCACCACCACCGCATCAACGGCGCGGCCCCGTCTGAGTCGCGGAGGATAGGCGAGTGGCGCATCGCCATACCAACTCCTCTTCCTCCGTGACTCCACCTCGGCTGCAGCGGCGGGGAGCGGACCAACCCTCCCGCAGCTGCCCACCGACACATCCGAAGTGGGCTCGCCGAGCCCACACGGAGCGGCACCACCGGCCGGGCCCCACACCCGCCAGCCAAGGGTTCCTCTTGTTCACCGCGTGACCAAGCCACGGCTATTGCCCCCGCCACGACAAGGCGGGAACCCGTTCGGGGAACCTAACCTAACCTAACCTAACCTTTTTTTTTCGGGGAAATCATGGACTACCTCCGCCTGGGGAAAGGCGGAGGGCGTGCCGACTCTTACCGGCTAAAACCACCCCGGTGTCTCCACGCACGTGCGCGCGGGGCCGCGGGAATCCAAATTCTTCCGCAGCCCCACACTAGTGCTGGCCCTGTCTGTCCGCCTGTCTCCTGCACTGGGTAGTGAGGTGATCACCCCGTGCATCGCCTCAGAGGCGAGCGCCGACACCTGCTCGCGCCTCCGCCTCGGGTCCATCGAAGAGGGGGCGGGACTTCCCAAGTCCTTCGCCCTGGACCCATTCATGGGGCCGGAAGAGTTTAGTAGCGCCCGCTTTCGCGGCTCCAGCGGCGAATTCGTCCTTGGCTCCGCCGCCAACCAAGTTTCGGCCGCGGAGGGTAGAGAGCGGCGCCTCGCAATACCGACACTCCTCTCCCCGCGGCCCCACCACCACCGCATCAAAGGTGCGGCCCCGTCTGAGTCGCGGAGGATAGGGCGAGTGGCGCATCGCCATACCAACAACTCATGGACTACTCCGCCTGGGGAAAGGCGGAGGGCGTGCCGGACTTACCGGCTAAAACCACCCCGGTGTCTCCACGCACGTGCGCGCGGGGCCGCGGGAATCCAAATTCTTCCGCAGCCCCACACTAGTGCTGGCCCGGTCTGTCGGCCCCGTCTCCTGCACTGCAGTGAGGTGTTCGACTACCCCGTGCATCGCCTCAGAGGCGAGCGCCGACACCCGCTCGCGCCTCCGCCTCGGGTCCATCGAAGAGGGGGCGGGACTTCAAGTCCTTCGCCCTGGACCCATTCATGGGGCCGGAAGAGTTTAGTAGCGCCCGCTTTCGCGGCTCCAGCGGCGAATCTGGTCCTTGGCTCCGCCGCCAACCAAGTTTCGGCCGCGGAGGGTGGAGAGCGGCGCTCGCAATACCGACACCTTCCCCCGCGGCCCCACCACCACCGCATCAAAGGTGCGGCCCCGTCTGAGTCGCGGAGGATAGGGCGAGTGGCGCATCGCCATACCAACAATCTCAGACTACCTCCGCCTGGGGAAAGGCGGAGGGCGTGCCGGACTTACCGGCTAAAACCACCCTGGTGTCTCCACGCACGTGCGCGCGCCGCGGGAATCCAAATTCTTCCGCAGCCCCACACTAGTGCTGGCCCGGTCTGTCCGGGCCTCGTCTCCTGCACTGGTAGTGAGGTGTTCGACTACCCCGTGCATCGCCTCAGAGGCGAGCGCCGACACCCGCTCGCGCCTCCGCCTCGGGTCCATCGAAGAGGGGGCGGGACTTCAAGTCCTTCGCCCTGGACCCATTCATGGGGCCGGAAGAGCGCATAGTAGCGCCCGCTGCGGCCCCAGCGGCGAATCTGGTCTTTGCCCGCTGCCAACCAAGTTTCGGCCGCGGAGGGTAGGAGAGCGGCGCCTCGCAATACCGACACTCCTTCCCCGCGGCCCCACCACCACTGCATCAACGGCGCGGCCCCGTCTGAGTCGCGGAGGATAGCGCGGCGCATCGCCATACCAACACCTCTTCCTCCGCGACTCCACCTCGGCTGCAGCGGTGAGGGAGGACCAACCTCCCGCAGCAGCCCACCGACACATCCGAGTGGGCTCGCCGAGCCCACACGGAGCAGCCACCTCGGCCGGCCCTACACCGGGCCAGCCGGGGTTCCTCTTTGTTCACCGCGGATGACCAGCCACGGCTATTAAGCCCCCGCCACGACAAGGCGGGAACCCGTTCGGGGAACCTAACCTAACCTAACCTAACCTAACCTTTTTTCGGGGAATCCTCATTGACTACCTCCGCCTGGGGAAAGGCGGAGGTGCCGGACTTTACCGGCTAAACACCCCGGTGTCTCCTCGCACGCGCGCGGGGCCGCGGGAATCCAAATTCTTCCGCAGCCCCACACTAGTGCTGGCCCGGTCTGTCCGGGCCTCGTCTCCTGCACTGGGTAGTGAGGTGTTCGACTACCCCGTGCATCGCCTCAGAGGCGAGCGCCGACACCCGCTCGCGCCTCCGCCTCGGGTCCATCGAAGAGGGGGCGGGGACTTCCCCGTCCTTCGCCCTGGACCCATTCATGGGGCCGGAAGAGCGCATAGTAGCGCCCGCTGCGGGCCCAGCGGCGAATCTGGTCTTTGCCCGCCGCCAACCAAGTTTCGGCCGCGGAGGGTAGGGAGCGGCGCCCGCACCGACACCTCCCCCGCGGCCCCACCACCACCGCATCAACGGCGCGGCCCCGTCTGAGTCGCGGAGGATAGGAGTGGCGCATCGCCTACCAACACCCTCTTCCTCCGCGACTCCACCTCGGCTGCAGCGGTGAGGGAGCGGACCAACCTCCCGCAGCAGCCCACCGACATCCGGAGTGGGCTCGCCGAGCCCACACGGAGCGGCCACCTCGGCCGGCCCTACACCGGGCCAGCCAAGGGGTTCCTCTTTGTTCACCGCGGATGACCAAGCCACGGCTATTAAGCCCCCGCCACGACAAGGCGGGAACCCGTCTGGGGAACCTAACCTAACCTAACCTAACCTAACCTTTTTTTTCGGGGAAATCATTGACTACCTCCGCCTGGGGAAAGGCGGAGGGGTGCGGACTTTTACCGGCTAAACACCCCGGTGTCTCCTCGCACGTGCGCGCGGCCGCGGGAATCCAAATTCTTCCGCAGCCCCACACTAGTGCTGGCCCGGTCTGTCCGGGCCTCGTCTCCGCACGGGGTAGTGAGGTGTTGACTACCCCGTGCATCGTCTCAGAGGCGCGCGCCGACATCCGCTCGAGCCTCCGCCTCGGGTCCATCCAAGAGGGGGGCGGGGACTTCCCAAGTCCCTCGCCCTGGACCCATTCATGGGGCCGGAAGAGCTTAGTAGCGCCGCTTTCGCGGCCCCAGCGGCGGAACTGGTCTATGGCTCCGCTGCCGACCAAGTTTCAGCCGCGGAGGGTAGGAGAGCGGCGCATCGCCATACCAACACTCCTCTTCCTCCGCGACTCCACCTCCGCTGCAGCGGGTGAGCGGACCAACCTCCTGCAGCAGCCCACCGACACACATCCGAAGTGGGCTGCCGTGCCCACACGGAGTGGTTACCTCGGCCGGCCCTACACCCGGCCAGCCAAGGGGTTCCTCTTGTTCACTAATTGTAAGTCTAATTGTATTAAAAAATTACAACTATAATTCTAAATTCCATATGAAAGACTAGTCGTAGGGATCATATGGAAACTAAACTTATAAAATAAAAGTTGGCAATGTCATAACATTTGACGGTCTGTGGGAATCACTGACTTATAAGTATATAGGTATATCTCTATGGTGGGAATGTTCAAAGTGTTTACCGCAAGGACGTTAGTTAGGACGCAGTAGGCTTCAGTTTTGGCGGGATTCACTATTAATTTTAGTTTTTGAGACAGTTCCGCGCTGACTTTGGACACGCATGCGCGAGCGACAGTTCATTGGTTTTGTTTATTAAATTCTTATTGTTATTACTTGGTATTACGTACTTGTTATTACGTGTTATTCTTGTTGTTACGTTTTGTGTTTCTTTTTTGTTTTAATAATGCCTAACGCGTACGTTTATAGTGCTCGTGAATACGGCAACATATTAATGTGCCTTGGAGAATCTCATAAGGCCACGGAGGATCGGTAAGCCGTTTCATACCTAATTTTTTTAAATTACTTAGTACTGAACTGATCTGAAAAGGTACATAACTGAATACATCAGAATAATAAACATACCTACATAATGGATAAAAAAGCATGACTAACCTTTTTAACATTTTATTTAAGTTTTTTTTTCATTAGGGGAATCGAACCAGTTATTTGGTTTATTTAACCTATTTTTTTTAAATAACTTAGTACTGAACTGATCTGAATAGGTACATAACTGAATACATGAGAATAAAAATATACCTACACAATGGATAAAAAGCATGACTCTAACCTTGTTAACATTTTATTTAAGTATTTTTTCATTAGGGGAATCGAACCAGTTATTTGGTTTATTTAACCTGTGAATTCGAATTAAAGTGGCTACGTGGAGACAAGCACAGTGGCAAATTAGTAGGTTAAGTGATAAGTTAGGTATTTAGACAAGTGTTGTAAATTATTAGGTATTGTGGTACCATCGCTAGTTACGGGCCGCGAATTCGGCGTTCGCGCGTACTTTGACCCCTAGTCAGCTGATTGTAATTCAGTAATTCCACTGCTGCTTTTATGTTTAAGTATTTTCATGTTTTATTTTAATGAAATTAACGTTTTATTTAACACGATGATTTATACTAACACGATGGAGCGTGAATGAAGCTAATAAAACGTTGTGAAAGATGATTTTTTTCATCAGGATCGATTTTATATTTCACCCATCATCTAAGATATAGTTAGTACTGTCGTCTGTCTTCGTTTTCGAGCGTTTCAAAATACCCTATAGACACATAAATTATATAGAATTCAACATCTCGGAATTTTTGTAGAATTTTAAACAAAATTTGGCTGAAAATCAAAATTTTTAAAAAATAACACTATTTTGTTAAAATTTATTGAAAAGGGGCTTTAAACGCTAAAAAATTTATTCAGTTATATTCTTGACACCGAGACCTTTCAAATGAGCACAAAGACGGGTGTAATCGGTTAAGAGACGCCCAAAATAACCTTTTGTCGTCTGGTCCGGCGGCCATTTTAAAAAGTTTAAAACCGAAATAACTCGTGTTCTAGGAGTCGTAGCGAGTTGTGGTTTTGGGCGTTATTATTGCCACATTATAGTCTCTCTTATAAACACGAAAATACGCTCTATAAAAAATTGCTAAGTGAAGCCTCCTTTAAGACTAAAATATAAGGTCCAGAGAGTGCTTTCTGTGGCAACCAAAACCGCGAAACTCTGCGACAAAAACTGACCAAGTTATTAACAATTTAAATTTTGGTCGCCATTTTGGTCGCCATATTGGAAATTTTTGAACAGACGTATCTCCGAAAGTCTTGGGTGGATTTCGATGGTTTTCGATATACGTGATTGCCTAAGGTAGTAAGGTATCGTACCATCTGATAATATTAGTGACTTGGCCATTTTTAGCCATTTTGTAAAATATTATAACTGCTATAACTTTTATGTACTGCATCGATTTCTGCTGGATTTTCGGAATAAGATAGAATATATATTTGACTCTCTATCTTACAAATAAAAAAGGTACTTACATAGAGACAATTGTGCGACTTACGTGTATTCCTCTCAGATAAGTAAGACTTGCTATTTCATCTGAAATACCAGAGGACAACCTTCTAAGGTGTAAAACGCAGTGAGGAACTCTACATAGAGACAAAATAATTGTATAGTATAATATATTCTATTTTATTTTATTTTATTTTATTTTAAGACTAAATAACTAGAATTTAGTGTGACCAGCTGTGGTGGTTTATTACTTGTCACTTTAAATAACCGACTCTACATAGAGTCTTATAGACTTATAGGGAAAAATTTAAATTCCCGAATATTATTATTAGGATAAGTGAAATAGAGTACCAGCCACATATCTCTAAACGGGAAAGTAGAGCAACGACTCTACATAGGAAAAAATATAGATTTGCGTGGTTATAGGCTTTTATCGAACCGACACCAAGTACGAACTCACAATAGCGTGTCGAATTGTAAAAGTTTTTCTTTATAACTTATACAAACCTTTTATATTTTCTTTAACTTTACAAAATATTTTTCAATATTTTTATTAATTGTCGTGACCAAAAGACGCGTTCCCTGAACATGTTAGGCATTCGCACTCCTTCCAAAAGACCGAGGACAGTCTTAAAGATAAGGGCCCCAGCGTTCCTCAAAAGGGACGGAGGAGCCAGAGTCTCTACAAAAACAATCAAACGACGCAAGTTTCTAATGTGAGAAGAAGCATTGGAGAGGAAGCAGCAAAACGTAGAACCTGGAATGAGTTCCCTAAAGGCAGTCCGGTGACGCGCCAAAACATAACATCGTACCACCGCAAGAAACAAAGGAGCAACCTGTAAAGTACTAGGAGCCTACAGAAGGTTCCCTAAAATGGAGACAGTAAATATATAGATCGCTTGACGGAGGCTAGAGCCTGTCTAACCAAAGCGAAACTGCACCTCAACAATTCACGTAACCTGAGGACGGATATAAAACGGAGGTTACACAGTCAATAGAAAGACTCTACCAACTAGTCAAAGAGGCAGAAACAGGCAAAAGCACAGGAATAGAAAGAAAACAAAAGATCAGGAGAAAAGGAGGACACACTGGAAGATGTATATGACAAGAGAAAGTCAGAAGAACAAAATAAGCTAATGAAAAGTTGGAAGAACATGGAAAACTTCTGGAAGAAAATAAGAAAGAAATGGAAAACTAAGAGAAGAAATACATAAGCAAGAAAACAAGGAAGAGAGGACGTATGCTAGTATACTAGCAGCACCACTGAGGAGACAGCCTGCAAAATATGACCATGCACTGGTAGCTATAACGTCAACCGATGAGAAGAGACAGGAGAGCAAGTAATGGACAGGATAAGAACAGCAATAAACGCTAAAGAAGAAGGGTTAAAATAGATAAGATCAGAAAAGCAAGAGATAGAAAAGTAATAGTGGGATGTTGCACACAGGAGGAAATAAATAGGTAAAGGAAAAATAAGGAACATATTAAAAATAAGGATCCACTTGTCATACTTAAGGACGTGCTGCAGTATAACACAGACGAAGAAATAGTAAAGGCCATTAGGATACAAAACAAACAGCTTTTTATGAATGTAGACGAAAAAGAGACTAAATTGGAGGTTAAATATAGAAAAAAATCGAGAAATCCGCACACGTGCCATATCGTGATTAGAGTATCTCCCCAGATGTGGAAACGCTTAACAGAAGTTGGGCTGATTCACATTGATCTCCAACGAGTAAGGGTAGAAGATCAGTCCCCTCTTGTACAGTGTTCACGGTGTCTCGGATATGGACATAGCAAGCGCTTATGCAGTGACACGACAGAGGTTTGTAGTCACTGCGGAGGCCCACACCTTAAAACGCAATGTGCCGACTGGCTTTCAGGAGAAATGCCGTCG
Organism: Parnassius orleans; assembly: GCA_029286625.1. Classification (NCBI taxonomy): domain Eukaryota; kingdom Metazoa; phylum Arthropoda; class Insecta; order Lepidoptera; family Papilionidae; genus Parnassius; species Parnassius orleans. The sequence goes on along the minus strand of JAGSMP010001196.1, from coordinate 25,583 downwards.
TGCAGGAACTGTTTAAAGGCGAAAATAGAAAGAAAGGATCACAATGCATTCAGTGCAGACTGTCCCGTAAGGAGAAAATGGGAAGCATTAGCAAGGTCTACTGTAGCATACTGCTGAAGTGGTTTCCAGGCTAAACAGGTATTCAAATCCAGGCAACCACCGATATCACGCGATCCAGGCAAACCTTCAAAGAAGTGAGCTAGCACGGCCGAACTAATTATTGAGGCCACCAAAATAAGATATCGTTCGCCCTGATCCAGGAACCATACATAGGTCGAGCTGGGGAAATGAAGAGCCATCCAGGGACAAGGATAGTACAATGTACCAGAAACCTAAACACTGGGAAAGTTATAAAGGCAGCCATTGTACTATTCGACGACACCATCGGCCTAACCCAGTGCCCTGACCTGACCACAGAGAACATCGCTGTCGCCAAACTGAGGACAGGAGCCTGGGAGATGGGAGTGGTGTCCGTCTACCTGGAGGGAGAAAAACCACTCGAACCATACCTGGATATAATTGAGAAGGCCGTAGCAGGCTTAGGTACTGGTAACGTGATACTCGGTGGGGACGTGAACGCCTGGAATACCTGGTGGGGCAGTCGGAAGGTGGACAGGAGGGAACTGAGGTGGCTGAAGCTCGATGAAATGGAGTTCCATATAATCAATAGAGGAACTGAGCCCACTTTCGATACCATTAGAAGTGGAAAAAGATTTCCAGCTGTGTGGATATAACAACCTGTTTGACGAGCCTGCTCGAAGAATAGACAACTGGAGACTATCCGAAGAAGTAACCAGTTCGGACCACAGGGCAATTTTATTCGACATAAATTTAGAAAATCAATAAGCACAGACGTAAAAGAACAACTCGGAAATTTAATAAAAAGAATTGAGAGAGTTTCATGAGAAACTCACTCAAATTTGGCAAGAAACAAACAACAATAGAGGTAGACAAAATAAAACTAGCGAAGATCTTGAAAAGAAAATAGGAGAACTCACAGAATCAATTGTAGAAGCCTGTCAAAATAGTATGCCCAAAATCAAAATAAAACACGAATGGGATTGCCCTGGTGGACCGAACAGCTATCTCGAAGAGAAAAGGAAGTTCCAGGCTGAAACGTCGAATTTCGTATGCAGCGCCGGTTCGCCGAGATTGGGTCGTCGATCAGTATATCCAAGCAAAACAGGAATATCAACAGCTTGTTAAGAACACACAAACCACCAGCTGGAAGGATTTTTGCAGTAAACAAGACCGAGAATCCATGTGGGACAGTATTTAGAGTGATTGGCCGCACAACTATAAGACAGGAGGTCGTCCCTTAGTACTGAATGGGAAGACTCTAGGAAACTGGAATCAGCAAGAGTCCTGGCGGAGACCTTCTATCCTGACGATAAAGATGAGGATGATGACGCGGAACACAGGCTGATAAGGAAAGCAGCAGAAACAGTTAATGAAGGGTCACTTGATGATTCAAGTGATCCACCATTTACCGTGGAAGAACTACTGCGGGCCGCGTCCAGTTTTAATCCCAAAAAGGCGCCAGGAAATGACGGTCTCACGGCCGATATTTGCGCTGCAGCCATCACTCTAGACCCGGCACTGTTTTTGGCAATAGCCAACAAATGTCTCGATCTCGCATACTTCCCCGGGAAATGGAAGGAGGCGGCAGTAGTGGTGCTGCGGAAACCCGGGAAAGAGGATTACACGCACCCCAAAGCCTATAGACCTATTGGGCTACTACCGGTATTAGGCAAAATAGTAGAAAAAATGATGATTCGAAGAGTCAAATGGTACGTTGTACCTAAAATAAGTAAGAACCAATACGGTTTTATGCCACAGCGTAGTACCGAGGACTCCCTCTATGATATGATACAGCTAATAAAAACTAAGATCAAAGACAAAAACTCATCGTACCTATATCACTTACATAGAGGGAGTCGACAACGCCTGGCCAGCAATTCGATGTAGGCTCGCCGAGACCGGATGCCCAAAACCTGAGACGACTGATCGACAGTTACCTGGACGACAGATCAGTGTGGCAAATATTCAGGGGCTGAATGGGCAAAACGACAACAAAGGGGTGCAGGGCTCGATAGGCGGACCAATATTCTGGAACCTCTTGCTCGACCCACTACTGCAGAGTTAAACGAAAGGGGAATACTGCCAGGCCTTCGCGGATGATGTGGTCCTAATCTTCTCTGGAGAAAAGGCACTGGAAGTGCAGGAACAGGCCAATGCGGCCCTAGCACTTGTTCAGAGGTGGGGAATCAAAAATAAACTAAAATTCGCTCCGCATAAAACAAAAGCAATGATCATCACCAACAAGATCAAATACGACTCACCACTTCTGAACATGGGCGGGGTAAGCGTTGGACTGACCAAAGAAATTAAAATTCTCGGCCTCACAGTTGACGATCGGCTGACCTTTAACACGCACGTGAAGAATGTGTGCCGTAAGGTCCAGAACCTGTATCGTCAGCTGTGTAGAGCCGCAAAGGTCCATTGGGGTCTGAACTCCGAGATTGTTAGGACCATATATGTAGCGGTAGTGGAGCCGATAATAAATATGCAGCAAGCGCATGGGCACCGGCAACTAATAAGCAAGTGATCAAAAACAATTGATATGGTGCAACGCGGGTTCGTACAAAAATAATTAAATCATATAAAACTGTATCCTTCACTCGGCACTCCTACTCGCCGGACTGCTTCCTTGAATTGAGGGTCTGGAAGCAGCCTTGCTTTATGAAATAAAGAAAGGCTATTCCCGGCGAATGGTAGGAGATCGAGAAATGGAGGTAAAAGTAGAGTATGATAGGACGCCACACCCGCGGACCAATATGGCCTGAAATTTATATGTCTGGAGGACGGTGCACAAGTTGACCAACATGACAACAAAGGCCTTAAAATATATACAGATAGAAGTAAGATTGAGGGAAAGTCGGCGCTGCTCTATCCATCTGCAACGATGCAGCGGAGGCGAGTAGCCGGAAATTGAAGTTGGGAAATTTCTGCACCGTCTTCCAGGCGGAGTTGCTCGCCATTTTGAAGCAAGTAGGCGTGCGCTTAACGATCCGACACAAAGCTGCAATATATACAGCGATTCTAGATCTGCTCTCGAAACAGTCGTCCAAAGCGTTTCTCCATCTCTGGCGGCAGAGATTAGAAAAAATTTAAGCTCAATATACAAACAAGGCAAATCACTCCAACTTTTCTGGATAAAAGCTCACGCAGGATTGAGGGGAACGAGAGCAGATCAATTAGCCAAAGAAGCAGCATTAAAATAAAAAGCAAACCACACTACGAAAAGTGTCCGGTTTCTTCGTCAAGCGACAGATTCGTCTGGATTCGCTTGACGAATGGAACGACGATATATGGAAGGGGAAACGGCTTACCACCAAAGTGTTTTCCCAGACGCCGTAAATGCCTACCCTATTATAAGGAAAATGGACATGGATCCAATACTTGTACAAGTGATAACAGGACATGGCGGTTTCTCCGAATATCTATATCGTTTCAAATGTAAGGAGAGCCCGGCATGTGCCTGTGATCCAGAAAAAGAGGAAAGTATAATTCACCTCATAACAGAGTGCTCTATATATTGTAAGGAGAGAATAGACCTGGAAATAGAGATAAAATAAAAATAAATAAGGATAATGTACATAGAATTATAAAAAATAAACATGTTAGAAATAGGTTTTTAAATTACTGTAAAAATATAGCAAATAAGGTAGTAAATAAGAATAAATAAGAGTAGTAAAAAAGGGAAAACTGTAACATAATATATGTAAATATATAATGCAAACAGCCCATTGTAATAAAGTAGAAATAAAAAATAGCATAAGTATAAAATGTACCTAGAATTAAGCAGATAAGAAAAAAGGAAAATAACTTAAAAAAGAAATAAAGAAATCAGTAAAATAAATAAAAACGAATAAAAATAATACAAAAATAATAAATAAAATAAAAATATATAACAAAAAAGATGAAAAAGTCCTTGATCCCACATGTCAGAATCTGGTTAAAAAAAAAAACCTAACCTAACCTAACCTAACCTTTTTTTTTGGGGGAAATCATGGACTACCTCCGCCTGGGGAAAGGCGGAGGGGCGCCGGACTCTTACCGGCTAAAACCATCCCGGTGTCTCCTCGCACGCAGCCGCGGGAATCCAAATTCTTCCGCAGCCCCACACTAGTGCTGGCCCGGTCTGTCCGGCCTCGTTCCCGCACGGGGTAGTGAGGTGTTCAACTACCCTGTGCATCGCCTCAGAGGCGCGCGCCGACACCCGCACGCGCCTCCACCCGGGGCCATCGAAGAGGGGCGGGGATTTCAGGTCCTCGCCCTGGACCCATTCATGGGCCGGAAAAGGGCGTTGTCCGCCCTTCTCCTGCGCTCGGTGCGCCTTCTGCGGCCGGGGGGGAGTCGAGATCTCTTTCCTGTTCCGCAGTTTCTGCGACATCACGTCCTCGCAGAAGGACACCACCGTCCCACGACTCTGCGCTACCGACCATCTTCCGCACTAAGGCCGGCAGCGACAGATCGCTTCCTACTTCATTTGTGAGGACACGGCGCTGCTCCTCCCAAGCTGCACACCGGCGAGCGTGTGTTGCGCCGTGTCCTCCCGCAATGGACGCAGTGGTGGCACCGAGCGTCCGGCTCCCGTCTATGCGGCACAGATACTTGCCGAAGCAGCCGTGCCCCGACAGCACCTGCGTCACCCTAAACGACAGGAGCCGTGCCTTCTCCCGAGCCAGTCGTCGAGTACTGGCCGGATCGCCTCGACGGTAGCGAGGCCGGCGGTAGGCGAAGCTTTGCCGCCATTCCGCCACCAAGACCTGACGGAGCTCCTCGGCGCAGCGCGATCTGCCGCTGCACCGGCCTCGAGCCCTGTGCTCGCTCTTCCTCGCGCCATCGATATAATGACGCGAGTACTTTCGCCTCTAAGTCCCAGGGCGGGGATCCGGCCAGGACGCAAGCCGCCTCGTAGGAAATCGTGCGATACCCGCGGACGACTCTGACGGCCATCGCCCTTTGCGGTTTACGCAGCATGGCGAGAGTGCTGGCCGTCATGTCCATCGCCCACACAGGGGCCCCATACAGGGCCATAGACCGCACGATTCCCACGTACAACCACCTACAGGCGGCACTCGGGCCCCCCAAGTTGGGAAGCAACGTTGAAAGCGCGCCCGCTGCACCCATCAATTTGGGCGCCAGCCGCCGGAAGTGGGGTCCGAATTCCCATCGGCTGTCGAGCACCAATCCCAGATACTTCATGGTGGACTCGACAGCTATCCGGGCCCCGCTGACCACGATGTGTGATCCCGGAGGCGGCGCGCGTCGAGGGCCATGGAACTCGATGGCCTCCGACTTGTTTAGGGCCACCCAGGCCCAGGCGCCGGATGCGGTTCACCACCAGACACCGCAGCCGTGGCAACCAACGCTGCCTCCCTGTGCGAGCTCCCCCGGGCAGTGACAAGCGTGTCGTCTGCATAACACGTCAAGTCGGCGCCCGACGGGAGTTCACCTCTCAGCACCCAGTCGTAGCCGATGTTCCACAGGAGCGGTCCCAAGACCGATCCCTGCGGAACACCGCACGACATGACGCGCCGACCAGCGCCGTCACGTCCCGATACGTAACGCATCTCTTCAAGGTAAGCCCCTATTTTGCGGCGGAGGTAGGGAGGCACGCGATGGTAATTCAGCGCCTCCGAATACAACTCCAGGGGGTGTTGAAGGCGTTGGAGATGTCTAAAGACACCGCCAGCACCACCCCACCCGGGATACTCTCCTCCGCCAGGGCCCTCACGCGCGTAATAGCGTCAATGCCGCTATCGGCGATCTTCTTCGCCGACGCTACAGGGCACCGAACCCAGACCGCGCCGAGTCCGGTGGCGTCGGTGCGTATATCGCCAGCCCGCACCTTGTCCGGCGGACACTCCACTTCTGGCAACGGCCGCCACTACCTCCTCAGAGGTCACCGAGTCGTCCAGGCCAGCAATCCGCACCTCTGCGGTTTTCATTGGTCTGGAGACCCGGACGTCCTCAGGTTGAGGACCTCTCATCTTGGCGGCCAGTGCATCCGCCTTTCGGCACTGCCGCTCACAGTACCAGCCACCTCGAACAGCCGCGCACCCGTGACAGCCTGCTTGAGGGTGACGGACTGAAGGCCAAGATCTGATAATTTGATCTTGGCCTTGGCCTCGGCGATGACCGACTGGTACGTCACGCCACGCCCACAGCCCGGGCTGCAACGTTAGCGTCACAGCATTGGACCGCGGAACATGCACAGCCGGTCTCTGCGACCGCTTTGGCAGTCCGCCGCGCAGGTTTAGGAGCCGTCTTTGCGGTTCCACCTGGGGCGCATGCAGCTGCTGCGGCCTTCTTGGCGGCTTTGCGGGGCTTTTTGCGGCCCACGACTTTGCCCAGGTCTCACCCTTAGACCTGGCAGTCGGGCTGATCACTGAGGGCTCCTCCGCGGGCTTTTTGTTACCCTCCGCGGGCTTCCCTTTGAGGCGCAAGTCTCGGCGGCTCCTCAGTCCTCCGCGTGTCAGCCGCTAAAGGCGGACGGAGGATTTCCGCCGGAGACGCCGAGAAATTGCTCCAGCCGAGCGTTAACCATGCTCCCGCACTGGAGCATGCAGAGCCGGACAATGCGCTCGACCTCTTCGTCGGTACGAGGGCTTGCCGGTCGCGGTGGGAGTCAGGCCACTACAGGTGCGGCATCGGTGGACGTGCGTCGCTGTTGCTGCTCGCTTAGCGCAGCGACTTGCCGCCGGAGGTCCTCCAGGTCATTTCTGAGGCGGCTGTTTTCCTCCTGCAGCTTTGCGACCTCGTCAGAGGCCGTCCTGTTGAGGAGGATGCCAACCGCTCCCTGATATCAGCGGGCCTTTGCCACGGGTGAACGTCCTTTCAGGCTGCCGGACTTGGTGGCAACCTTCAGGACTAAGTCCACCCCATCTAGGGCCAGCTGGCTCAAGGCCACCGCAGATGGCTCCCCTTCCGCTGCAAGAGCAGCCTGTCGCTCGCGAGCGCGTCGGGCCATTTCCGATACTTCGTCGGCCGCGACGGCTTTGCGCTGCCCTCTGGCGGCGTTGAGCTCCGCCTTTGAGCTCCCCAGCGAGGCACAGCTTTCACCGCCATCGCCAGGGTCCTCCGTAGTGAACCCCATGTCACTTTCCTTCACTAGCCGCCGAGGTATTGGAGCACACGAACCGTCCGTGCTTATCCCTCCGCGGCTGCGAAGCACTCGCCCCTCTCGATGCCTGTCGACCCCTCCCCGAAGTCGGCAACTTGGGGGCCGGCAGGCCTTCCTCATCTGAAGATCGGCACACTGGACGTTTCCTAGCGGAAGATGTCCCACGCGACCGATTTCCACCGCTTCCAGTATCCGATCCAGCCTTTTTTTCAACCTCTACTGTTTTTAGGTATTTATTTTTTTCCATTCTTATCCCACGAGTGTGGAGGAAATAAAAAGTCCATCCGGGCAGCGCCTCCTTTGCCCGGATAAGCCTATGCGTAACCCGTCAAGGGTGTCGGCCGGTACCCCGACGGGGGCAACGCTAACGACTGAACATTTACCCATCAGCCATGCAGCTCCTCACGGCGTGCCACGCTTGAGCTTCGGGTGATTTTTTTAAAGAGGTTATCATCCTCGCGACTCCAGGCGGTTGCCAAGAGCCCTCGGCCCCAGGGCGCCGCGAGACGTGATCCACGACACGCCAGAGGGATTCCGAGGTTCGAACGGTGGCAGAGTTGATACGGGTTCTTCCCATGCCTGCCCAGAGTCCGGGTGAGGAACACTGAGCCCATTCAGCTTTTTAACAGGGTGTGGTCCCTGAAAATCCCGCGATTACGGGTTGCCCGGCGTCGGCAAAAGCCGAGTGCACCTGGCACCTCACCGCGCATGTCACATTCTCTGTTCCTCTCAACGGAGAGGATACAGGAAGCAACTAGTAGGCCCTCCATCATCTAAACAAGCCCTCACTCAGCCAGTTTTGGTCCGCGACGGTTTCCCGCTACCACCCATATCTGAGTGGCGTTCCCCTATCCGCCACCTGGGGACGCGCCCGATGGGAGCTCTGGCAACTCCACACGGGAACCTAACCTAACCTAACCTAACCTAACCTAACCTTTTTTTTTTCGGGGGGAAATCCTCATGGACTACCTCCGCCTGAGAAAAGCGGAAGGGCGTGCCGGACTCTTACCGGCTAAAACCACCCCGGTGTCTCTAGCACGTCCGCGCGGGGCTGGGAATCCAAATTCTTCCGCAGCCCCACACCAGTGCTGGCCCGGTCTGTCCGGGCTTCGCCTCCTGCACGGGTTAGTGAGGTGTTCAACTACCCTGTGCATCGCCTCAGAGGCGCGCGCCGACACCCGCACGCGCCTCCGCCTCGGGGTCATCGAAGAGGGGCGGAACTTCCCAAGTCCCTCGCCCTGGACCCATTCATGGGGGCCGGAAGAGCTCTTAGTAGCGCCCGCTTTCCGGCCCCAGCGGCGGATCTGGTCTCTGGCTCCGCCGCCAACCAAGTTTCGGCCGCGGAGGGTAGGAGAGTGGCGCCTCGCAATACCGACACCTCTCCCCGCGGCCCCACCACCACCGCATCAACGGTGCGGCCCGTCTGAGTCGCGGAGGATAGGGCGAGTGGCGCATCGCCATACCAACACCTCTTCCTCCACGACTCCACCTCGGCTGCAGCGGTAAGGGTAGCGGACCAACCTCCCGCAGCAGTCCACCGACACACATCCAAAGTGGAATCGAACCAGTTATTTGGTTTATTTAACCTGTGAATTGAATTAAAGTGGCTAAGTGGAGACAAGCACAGTGGCAAAGTAGTAGGTAAGGTAGATAATTTAGGTATTTAGACAAGTGTTGTAAATTATTAGGTATTGTGGTATCATCGCTAGTTGCGAACCGCGCGAATCACGTACATTGACCCCTAGTCAGCTGATTGTAATTCAGTAATTCCACTGCTGGTTTTATGTTTAAGTATTTTCCTGATTTTTAATGAAATTAACGTTTTATTTAACTGTACTAACACGATGGAGCGTGAATAAAGCTAATAAAACGTTGTGAAAAGATGATTTTTCTCATCAGGATCGATTTTATATTTCACCCATCATCAAAGATATAGTTAGTACTGTCGTCTGTCTTCGTTTTCGGGAGCGTTTCAAAAATACCCTGTATGTGTATAAATATATATCGAAAATTTTAAATTACACTCAATGTTCTAAAATTATTTCAAAAGTTATTTTTATCAGTCTAGAATAATCTAGAATGTTTTTGACTGTCTGGAATGCTCTAACTTTATTTAGAATGATTCAAATAACTTATCAATTATTCTCATCGCCTAAATCGTTCTAGATTCTTCTATTAACTTTACGAATAATCGAAAAAAGAAGAACTTTCCAGAACATTTCCGATATTTTCGAATAGTACAGAATTTTTTGAGTAGTGGGGGTGTTTTAAGACGGAACCCGAGGCACGCGTTATTCAGTTGGTTCTATAAGAAGAAGTGTGCATCTCACGCAAAGTAAAAGTGCAAACAACTAGTGCAAAGTAAATAGTTGCAGTGTCAAAAGTTAAAATATTAAAAGGAATGCCGAAGCGTAAAAAGTATTTTCGAGTTCTCGATCCATATCAAAAGACAAAAACAGCGCGGCAAAATAAATCTATAGAAGAAAAGTAGTGCTAGTAGTAGTGCCTAGAATTGGAATGAGAAAATTATCATCGTCACCGATATAATCTGACCGAAGAGCAGATTGAGGACTACAGAAAAACACATCGAATTAGAAAGATCACGGAGAAAAAGAAAAAAGAGGCCCAAATTGATGACAGACGAAAGTAACCTAGAGAGAAATGAGTAACACACGACAACACGAATATTTGGTGACTCTAGTATTGGACACAACTGTAAAATAACGTCAAGCAATTTACAGTCTTGACCACGAAGTGTTTCATTACAATTCCACTAGGAATTATAACGAACATCCAAGTATAATGATTGGGAGAGTAGATCGAATATGTAAATTTTGTAAAGCAAAAAAATTCAAAGGAGAAGCACCAAGTATTTGCTGCCTAAGCGGTAAAATTAAATTACTTAAATTAAGTTCATCACCACTGAAATTTTTGGAATTAATGAAAGGAGAAACCCAAAATTCAAAAGAGTTTTTACAAAAAAATTGAACTTACAATGCATGTTTCCAAATGACTTCGTTTGGAGCAACTGAAATAATCGATATACAAGGATTCAATCCAGTTTTTAGAGTCCAAGGAAAACTATATCATAAAATTGGATCATTATTATCACTTCCAAATGAATCGCCGAAGTTCTTAAAAATTTACTTCATAGGAAGTGAAGAAAACGAAGTCGACCATAGGTTAACAAATTCTTCAGGATTGTGTCGTAATATAATTTTTAATACAGCGTTTTTTCATGAAAATAAAATTAATTCAAATCGAATCGATGATGTTATTAAGGCAGAGATCCCAAAACGGGTTGAAGATCCTATTTTGTATGAAATAATTGTTAAAAATATGATATATGGTCCCTGTGGAACACTAAATAACAGTCTCCCTGTATGAATAATAACAAAAGCTCGATGAGATATCTAAGATCATTTTTGAGGGAAACCCAAACGGGTGACCATGAATATCCTAAATACAGACGTCGAACGCCGAGTGAGGGAGGATTTACAGCAAAAATCAAAATTAGAGGTGAAGAAGTTGAAATTGATAATCCATGGGTTGTACCATATAATCCGTTGTTATCCAAAATATTTCAAGCACACATAAACGTATTGTTACTTATTAGTTGTTCTGTAAAGTCAATTAAATATGTTTGTAAGTATATTAACAAAGGGAGTGATATGGCTGTCTTTGGAATCACTGATGAAACTCGACATGACAAAATTTTAAGATATCAAATGGGATGTTAAGTCAATAGTAATGAATTAGTTTCGCGTATCTTAGCTTTTCCAATTCATGACAGATACCCAGCAGTATTCCATTTAGCAGTTCATCTCGAGAATGGACAACGAGTATATTTTACCAGTCAAACGGCAGAAAAAGTTGCAAAGCAACCCTTGAATACAACCTTGACAGCGTTTTTTGAATTGTGTAGAAATGATCCGTTTGCAAGAACACTTTTCTATGTGGATGTTCCCAGTTATTACCCATGAGATGCATCGCGAATGGTATTTTGTTGACGAAAAAGAGAGATCCCGGTAGAAGGATTTACGGATGTATTCAAAGATAATGCCATTGGTCGAATATATACGGTTCATCCAAAAAACGCAGAATGTTTTTACTTACGTCTACTACTTTTTTTTTTTTTTCTTTATTAGGATCACCAACAGATGATACACACTACTAACAAATATATAACTCAACACTGCGACTACATGCTACGTGTTCATCTTCTTACAGGTAACCACAATTTACATAAATAGCGAAGTGAATTTTTTTTAAAAAAGGAAACATATGTATAACATATAAACATATGCTAATAAATATACATGGATAACCAGATTTGCTATAGCTACAGTTTGTGGATTTAATGCTTACAGTCTATATAATATTAATAATAAATCTACTAATTTTATTACACATTTCTGAAATGTTTATGGATCAAATACTTAAATCTAGACAACAGTGTATACATTATATCTATCTCTATGGAATTTGGTATATTGTTGTATAATGACATCATTCTGGTAAGTGGGGAGTTGCGACCTAAATTCCTTTACAGAGACGTTTTTTGAACAGCTTGTAAACCTTAAAGCGCGGTAACTTATTTGGCACAGATATATTTATTTTACTTAGAAGTTGCGGACAGTCGATATGGTTATGTAATAATTTATGCAAAAAAATAAGATCTAATGTTTTCCTTCTGTTGTTAAGTGTTGTCATTTTAAAATATTTAAGTTTGTTGTCATATGAATTTAATAAATGTGATTTCTTTGTGTGGTGACATAAAAAGCACAAAAATCGCTTTTGAATTTTTTCAATACGGTTCTTGTGTACTTCATAAAATGGATTCCAGACTTGAGGACAGTATTCCAGAATACTCCTAACTAATGTATTATATAGCAATATAATAGTTTTAGGGTGCTTAAATTGTCTAGAATTCCGCATAATAAAACCCAACATTTTGGAGGACCTTTTTATGATATCATCTAGGTGAGTATTAAAACTTAACCTGCTGTCAATCGTAACACCAAGATCTCGAATAATATAAGCGGTTCTAAAGGTGTGTTTTTATCTTATATTGGAATAAATAAGATTCTTTGTTACGTGAGAAAGTAATGACGTGACACTTATTCACATTCAATAGCATTTTATTGTCTCTACAACAATTACACAATCTATCAATGTCCTCTTGTAGCAATACACTATCATTAATGCCTCTTATTGGCCTTAACACCTTAAGATCATCCGCAAAATGTAAGGCTCAGAGTTAAGAAAGCAATCAACTATATTATTTATAAATATTGAAAACAAAAGTGGACCCAGGTTTGAACCTTGAGGAATACCTGATGACGACAAATGTTTTCGATCTAGCTCCATCAACAACCACAAATGACTGGCGGTCTTTTAAATAGGACGCAAGCCACTTCAAATTATACTTAATGAAGTTCGTGGACCAACATCGTTTAAAGATCTTCGTACAGTAGACGGTTATATTTATGAAAAATATCGTGAAGCATGTCAACTTCGTGGTTTATTAGAGAACGATAATCATTGAAACAAACAATGAGAGAAGCTGCACAAACAGCAAGAGTTGAACAACTACGAGAATTTTTGCTATAAGTCTAACATCGTGTAACCCTTCAAATCAAATAACCTATAGCTGGAATTTCGCGATAGCATGAGTGACGACATTTTGGCCACACTGCGTAAAGACAATGGTGATATGGATATTACTTTTAATGAAAAAATTATAATGAAATTCTTATTCTTATTTTATGTGAATAAATTCTAATCTAATATTCTTTATATTCTGATTTTCTGCGTAAAACTGCGGTAGCAGTATGAGGCAATGTATAAGAGAAGCCTATTTCAGTGGTGGACTTACACCTTTTTAATCGATATGATGTTAAACGTTATAAACCGCATCGTTGTGTTTTATAACGTTTAATATCACGTAGACCTCAAAAATAATCAAAATTAAAACGTTGTGTGATCTGCTTTTTGTTTAATTTATCTGTTAATAACGTTTCTGCCATCCTCAACAAAACTTCTTTCCTAATAAGCGTTACAATTGAGAAACTATAAGCATATTTTAGATATTTAAAAAAAAGGATTGTAAGTCTATGATATCTACAATTTTTCTCCACCTTATAGAGAAACGGGCGCAACGACGATAAGGACTAAATGCTTTAATTGTTTACTTGATGGTGGATTTTTACATTATATAGACAAGAATCGTAAAAGAAAAACAAAGCTTTTGAGTGTTGTATTACAACATATCATTACGTGGTATTTAAAAGGGCCTACACCGCTACGTATTATTATCTAAACGATAATATCATAAGCGTTGATACAAATATATAGGCACATATATTGAAACACATTTTACGAGTACTTTATTTTTTTAATATTATTATTTAAACACATGAATATTTTCAAACAACCTGATTTCATTCACAAAATATTAAAGTAAAGTAAACAGTTTATGACCGTCTTACTGATGGACTTATCTATGCTCCTCTTCAAGTTGGTAATACATAAGAGCACAAAAAGAGAGTACATAGTATAATTATAATATTCCAGAAAATTAAAATACGTGGAAGAGTGAAATTCATTGGCATAATTGAAGTGATTTTCTATAAAAGAGGGGAAGTAAGTTCATCATCATCATCATTACAGCCCTTCACAAGTCCACTGCTGAACACGGTTCTGAGCCACCAACATCCAACGACTTCCTATCGACTATGGGCAATGTGCAATGGGCCGGCCATATAGCTCTAAGAACCGAAAACCGAAGGGGATGCAAGGTTCTCAAATTGCAACCTCGTATCGGTAAGAGAAGTGTATGGTGGCCGCCTACTAGATGGAGTGACGTCCTGGTAAAATATGCAAGAAAGTAAGTTGCTTATATATAATCAGTGAAATAATAAAAAAAACCTAGGATAGCTAATAAGATGAACGGATAACCTGATTAAGGTGGCGCGACAGTGCTAGTTACGAAGAACCTCATATTGTGAGAGACAGAAACCGCACTACTACAGTTCTGTAATTTTTCTTTTAACTTAGAGTGTCAACGAACATACAGTTATTTCATGATCGGAAACACTGGAATTCAACCAGGTTTCCGTGAATATAAAGATATAATAAGGACTGTTAAGTATTTGTTGACTTACTTCCTTATTTTGGATCGCAGACTACTTACCTTTTGGTAGTAGCAACTGAGAAGTAGTGTTAAATATTTATAAAATAAGGAAAAATTGGGAAGAGAAATTCATAATAAAAAAGAAAAAATACATTGGCAAATTCAAAACTGCTAAGAGAAACAAATTCACAATAATGTTTAATTCATAATACGTATTACGTATGTCTCTATTTAAAGCCTGATAGATCTTAAGCCTGTTTGAGTATTCTATCATTTATATATTACTTCTTCTACCTATGGTCTAGTTCATCTGGTTAATAAATTCATCAGCATATAGTAAAAATTGAAAGTACTTCTAATAAAACAATGCGTTTGTTATATTATATGATTCATCCTAATTATCATGACAGCCCTTAAGAAGTCCACTGCTGTATATAGGCCTCCCACAAGGAGTGCCACAAAACACAGTCCTGAGCTACCTGTATTCATCGACTTTCATTTTCCAATCCTTGGGCTATGTCAGTTACTCTGGTTCTACAGCGGATATCCTCATTTTTAAGTTTATCACGCAGAGAAATCCCGAGCATAGCCCACTCCATATCTCGCTGAACCACCTTGCGCTTACTCATACGGCCAGCAGTAAAGAGCCATATCTCAGATCCATAAGTCATCACTGGCAACACGCACTAGTTGTACAATTTCTTTTAACGGTGAAGTTTTGAAGTATGCCTGACAAGAAGATGTGTCGAAATTTTCCGAACGCTACGCAGCCGAGTTGAATCCTTTCCGGAGTAGTGCCATCATGGACGACGGAATTAAAGAGCTTCTAAAGGACTGCAAGTACTGGTTTTCCATCCGCTTTCAGAAGCTCCGCTGTAATTCCATCCCCACCCTGGGCCATGCCATTTTTAAGGTTCTGGATATCCATTATAATCTCGCTCAGACTGAAGTTCAGAATATCAAAGGAATAGTGTCGGATAAGACTTGCTCTTGGATATAGTTACTTACAATTTCGAGTGGCTCCAACAATGAACTGTAAAACTGCCCGTAGAACCTTTCACTTTCACTTAAAAATTTAAGGTCAATCTCATTACGGGACGTAATCGATGCTACCAAATTCGGTCTTCAGCTTCGACAGTAGGTGCCTTCTGGCAGACAGATCTCTGGCAAGGACTTGGAGCCTTGTTTCCTCTTGATCGCTTGAATACGAGCTGCATTGAAGATGCATAAGTCCCGCCGCATGCATTTGGGGATCTGTGTGTTCAGTTACCCGTATGTTGTTTATCTGTTGAAGACTGCAGCTTCATTTCCCGCCTAATAGCCATGAGATTAGGAGTGTGATCGGAGAGTTTTTGATTCTTCTATAACGACTATTACAAAATTCCAACCGCATGGAGAGTTTCCAAAAGCTTGTCATTCATATTATATGATTAAACTAAGTAAATGTTTAAAATATATATTATAGTTTGTTTGAAATTTAAAAAAAATTAAGGCAGTTGAAATAACTCTAAACATTGTTTTCGAAGAATCACCCCACTACAGTCAGAAAATTTCAGAGATAAGTAACGTAACACATGTCAGAAAATCATACGTCTGTAACCAAACTATAATTGTAGTTTTACAACTTTACATTTGAAAAAAAAATTGTGGCGTTTTATTTGTTTTCAAACCATATAATGTGTACGTACGTGTACGTAGATTTATTGCCTCAAACATAATACTGGTTGAACTAGTAAGGTACGAATTCACATATTTTAATTATGTTTTCACTAAAAGTTTTGTTTTTATTAAGTAATATCATACATTCGTGTAAAAATCAAGAAATATTAATTCAAGACAATAATAAGGAATCATCATTGTGTATTCGGAGAATCATTCCACTTTGGTTCCAAAAAGGATCACAAGTTACGTATGTCGATATTAATTCTTTTGACAATAAAATAATTAAAGCAGTTCACGAATTGAAATATTTGTCTGTAATATCACGAACAAAAATGAAGAAAGTAGTACATCACAATGAAGGCTACTTGATAACAGCTAAAATGTAAGAGTTTTCAAAGATATATTAATGTTCCTATCAATGGAGGAAGGTTGGAAACCGGATGCCTTTTTCTGATTATTTTGAAAGAATTTGAATTATCAGAAATAAATGAAGTATTTAAAATTCTTCTACATTATCATGTTTTTAAAGCATTGGTAACCAATGGAGCAAATAATGCGGATGTCTACACGTACAATCCATTTGAAAACTATGCTTGTGGAAAGGTTTTCACTAGGACTATATCATACGGGAAATGTCTTGAAGCAAACATATCAAAATCATTTTTTTACAAACCTGTTACAGGACTGAGAAAGTGCACATTTAAAGTAGCTTTTTGTGACGCGCACCCATACGTTATTGATCCTAATAATGATCAGAGGAAAGAGAAACTTATTGGATTAGAACAATACATTTTGCAAACTTTAAGCGAATTGGAACAATTCAACATATTATATACCTACCAATTTAATCCCGAAGAAAGTTCTAATGTAGGAGATGATATGATAGCTTCTGGTCCTATAAGATCCATTCAGAAAGGTGATGTTGACATATTAATAGGAGGATTGATTTTGAAGAATAAAAGAGCAAAAGCTTTTAGCTACTTATATGGAATCCATACTGACTACGACGGACTCATAATCTTAGTCAAGAAAGCAGGCTTAGTATCGGATTTGAAAAATACTTATATAGAGTTTGATGCCGTGGTTTGGATATTATTAGGCGTAGCATTTATACTATTTTTTGTGGTTTTTGTTGTAATATTTCATATAAAAGACAAATGTGGAACAATTTTGGTTATGTGGGACGTTCTTTTAGAACACGGTGCTACATTAGGTAATAAGCTAAAATATAGGTATTTCATGTTTGTCTGGATTGTGTTTGCTTATTTGATTAACATACATTACCAATCAAATCTGTCGAGTCTTACAACACACCCTAGCTACGAATATCAAATTTC
Organism: Parnassius orleans; assembly: GCA_029286625.1. Lineage (NCBI taxonomy): Eukaryota > Metazoa > Arthropoda > Insecta > Lepidoptera > Papilionidae > Parnassius > Parnassius orleans. The sequence goes on along the minus strand of JAGSMP010001196.1, from coordinate 8,257 downwards.
TAACGAGAATGATCTGGCAATCTTTAACATAAAGCCATGTTTAAGCTCTGTCGTGAGAAATCATTTGAAAGTCGTGGGGTTTGAGTTAGAAGGGGGAAACAGGGAAGAATGTGAAACTATGTTGCAGAGCCTTAAGACAGTCAGTCAAGTCCATGAGAAGTATACTATAATTTACTACAGTTTTTATAATCACTATAAGGTGACCTTTATTGACGAATATGGAAATCCTACACTTTATGCGTTTAAACAAGTAATTAACAAGTATATAGTTGGTATACACTTTTACAAAGGATTCCCTATGCTAAGCAAATTACAAATGCAAGTTTTTCGTATTATTGAGAGTGGTCTGTTTGAAAAGCTTTTGAGAGATTTGTTAAATGAAGAAGCAAAAAAACAAAATTTTCCTGAAACACAATTTCAGGCTCGTCTTATTATTCCATGGCATATTCTTGCCTTTGGTCTAATTCTGGCAACCGGATGTTTTGCAACTGAAATAATTATATATTTAATTACACAAAAGATAAAAAACAAAGTTTTCACTTTCGTAAATTAAATTTTTAACATTTGTATCGCTCAAGTATTATAAATATTTCAAAAAGGATATTACTTTTACGAGGAAATACAAAAAAAGGACAGTAAATGATTCGTAAATGAAGAGTAAATGCTTGACATCTGGAATAGTACGCGCGAGCCATCAGCTTGAATTAAAGGCTTTAATGAAATACCTCGGCAACAGTTGAACTTCGAAGAAATGCTTACTACAATATTTTGAAGTTCTCTTAATTTTTTTCGAATTTCCAATATTTTTCTAATTAAACTGAAGTGAACTCTGGGTTCTTATTTGGAATGTTTCAGAGCCAGAAATGTATGGCTCTCTATGCCCTTTAGACCGAAATACAGCAGTGCAAGCACTGCTATTTGCCAGCAGAAATAAGCAAGAGGGTGTTACTTACTCTTTATGAATATATTCTTATTTGCTTTTTTTTCTTCTCTGTGGCAACCCCGGTGACAGTTGTTAAATAATTGCTCTCAACTATTTTTTAAAATTAACTATTGTAAATTGATAATATCCACCTCAATTTTCAGTTACAGTTAAGTGTTAAATACACCTTATTTGTATTATTTACAAATAAGTAAAAGTTATAAGTATTTTAATTGACGAGTGTTAACTGTTTCAACCAAAAGTGACATCTGTAACGAACATCGCTTAAACATATTGTAAGTGTAATTCTTATTATAGAAAACAATACATAGATAACTTAAAATTGTCCCAAACTCAAAGTCTGTTCAATGACCTCATAGAATGTGAATCTTCTAAAACACTTCAACCCTCCACAACAATCGATTTGAGTGGTGATGATGATGTTACATCAAGAATAGCAGCAAGGATTATCTGCAGTAGAAGATAATTAAAGAAATACATAAAAATTAATAAATATATTAGGAAAGTACAAAAGTAAATTAAAACTAAAATTTATTAATACTAAAAATTATATAAATGTTTGTAAAGAAAAGCGAGAATTAATTTATAAACTTAAATTATATTCAATTGAGGTGGAAAATATGAGTAACTGTTATGAGTCTGAAATAGTGTCTAAATTCAGAAATTTTTTCAATTAAAAACCCTACAAATTGTATCAAATAAATATGCATCAGCCCCGGATAAGATAAAAGAACACATATTGGCCATGAATGATCTGGTAAAATCATGTAAATATAATGAGGAGCGCTTTGACTCCTTAATAAAACATCAGAGTGAGTATCAGCGCTCTATACCAGGTTTATCGGGGGCAATATATGTAAATAATAATGTAAACAGTAATGACTCATTATTTTCACCTACACTCTATGACAGTGCCATGACAAAGAATATAATTTTCAAAAGGAATTTAAATATTAAAAAAAAGGTATTATTTTAACTACTTTTTATACTAACAGTATTGTGGCAAAAATTTGGACATGATGTTATATAACTGTTTAAAAGGACAGCTGATCAGTAATAATTGCATGCCTGGAGCATCCTTTAGTCATGTAATGAATAAAGTTTTAGCCAGTAAGTTTTGCTCTAATAGCACATTAATTATTCTTTTTGGGAGAAGAGGCAATGTAACCAAAAATCGTTTTTTTTAAATATATTGATTATCTAAATAATTTAAATGTACATAAAATTATCTTGTTTACATTGTGTTACATACAGGGTTGGGCCACAGGAAAGTAAAGTAGTATACGATTTAAGCTTCTTAATGAATAATTTTTCATGTAATAACTGAATTATTCTCCTGCCGTCGCCGAATCATTACTTAAACAAAATGTAAATGCGTGTACAAAGAATTTTACATTTCATAAAATATCATCACAAGATATTATAAAATATTTTATAACTATTGATATTTAGAAAACTGCAGATCTGTGGGAGATTTTCTTTAAAGTTATTGCGTCTATAATAGATACAATCGCGCCTCAACTAGCTATTATTTTTAATACTAGTATCGAATCTGGTGTGCTTCCTGAGTTAATGTTGCATATTAAATTACTACCTTTATTTTAATCTGGTAGTACATTAAACACCGCCAATTTTTTAGACGTATTTCTGTACTGCCAACACTTAGTAAGATTTTTGATAATATTATTCTTCATCAAAATCAATTTGGTTACACAAGGGGTTGCTCGACAACTGATGCTGGTGTTGAGCTGAATAAATTTATCTTTAGTGCGTGGGAGAATTCACAGGATGCTTTGGGTATATACTGTGACCTATCCAAGGCCTTCGATTGTGTTCACCATGAACCATTAATCATGTAACTTCAACACTACGGTGTAAGAAGTGATGCTCTTAAATTATTATTTCATATTTAAGTAACCTAACGCAATAAGTGGTCATTAATAGTATGAGCTCTTCCGGGTCAATGGTACAAATGGACGTGCTTCAGGGCACAATTCACGGCCCCTTTCTGTTTCTTGTATAAATTAATGACTTACCTTACGTAGTAAGGGATAACCATAATATAGTATTATTTGCTGATGACTCTTCACTAATTTTCAAATTAAAACGACAATTACAAAAATATGACGAAGTAAATAATGCTACATCTAAATTAGTAAATTGGTTTAATTTTAATAATTTGCATTTAAATGACACAAAAACGAATGTATGACATTTATGACTCGAAATGTCAAAATTTAAGGAGATTGATACATTATCTTTAGCCTCTCGATACATTTATGAAAATGTAATTTACGTACACAAAAATAGAAGTAATTTTACAAAAATAAGTGATATTCATTCTGTAAATACTATGAACAGACACAAGCTATTAGTACCAGTTTGAACCAGAATGAATTACTAACTCGACTCCACAAACGAATTTTACAACAAAATCCCAGAAAATATACAAAATTTGACCTGCTCAAGGTTTAAAAACTGTATTAATTTAAGTTTGTATAAAAAGTGTTATTATAATATTAAGGAATTTATGGATGAAAATAACCTGTTATTTTCTTTAAAGTCCCTCTGGGTTTCTTGCTGGTTCTTCCCAGGACAGAGGTTTTTTTCCGAACCAAAACAACAGGGTGACTTTCAGTAAGTGATATTAATAATCTATATTGAATAAAAAAGTTTCTGTTTCTGTTTATGTTTAACATAAGTATAGGAAATGAGATAAATTAAACTGAGTTTTTGTGGTGAGAAATATCAATCCATTTTATTTTATTGGTAATTTTTACTTATTAAACACAAATATGGTTAAAATATATAAAGTTTAAATAGGTCCATAAAATCAATTTCATCTAATGTTATAATTCCAAATCGACACATAATATGTTTTCGGTAAGTAAGCCTAAAGATCGGCAACGCACCTGCAACTGCCTTGGATTGACAGTAGTTCATGAACAGTAGCAGTTACTTACCATTAGGTGAGCCTAAACTAATCTCTTTTATATATAAAATCCTTTGCTGCAACTATATTAAATCTCTCCCTTCTACAAATAACCGTGTGCTTCAGTGCCCCCCTTATAGCACTGATATGGTTATTCCTCTTTGTCCAATATATTATTTTTTGGAATGTTCTGCCTTTCAAAATCAGGAGGGCCGAATACAATTTTACGTTCAAGTCAAGAATAAAATTATCATTATGTACACCATTTATCATTTTTTACGTATAAACTTGGTGTCGTATATATGCATTTATTTTATATATATTATTGTATTCATATGTTTTTATATACATAGTAATATATATATATATATATATATATATATATATATATATATATATATATACATAATATACCCTATTTATTTTACTTTTACTATTTTTTCCACCTACCTCTTTTTATCTTCCTTCAAGGTGGACTGGTTGAGAATGTCTCATGCGGAAAGACCGCCTATACATTACTGTATAGACGAAATTAAATAAATAATTTAATATCATAATATTGAAAAAAGGGCGGCGCCATGGTCATGGGATTTTATCGAAATACATAGAAAAGTTACGTTTAAGGTTAGGTTAGGTTAGGTTCCCCCCCGAACGGGTTCCCGACTTGTCGTGGCGGGGGGGCTTAGTAGCCGTGGCTTGGTCACCCGCGGTGAACAAAGAGGAACCCCTTGGCTGGCCCGTGGTGTAGGGCCGGCCCGAGGTGGCCACTCCGAATGGGCTTGGCGAGCCCACTTCGGATGTGTGTCGGTGGGCTGCGGCAAAAGGGGTGTCCTCTCCCCCTACCGCTGCTGCCGAGGTGGAGTCGTGGAGGAAGAGGAGTGTTGGTATGGCGATGCGCCACTCGCCCTATCCTCCGCGACTCTGACGGTGCCACACCGTTACTTGATGCGGAGGTGGTGGGACCGCGGGGAGAGGAGTGTCGGTATTGCGAGGCGCCGCTCTCCCTACCCTCCGCGGCCAAAACTTGGTTGGCGGCGGAGCCAGAGAACAGATCCGCCGCTGGGATTGGGAAAGCGTGTGCTACTGTGTGCGCTCGATTTTCCTGGCCCCATGGCCTCCGCGTATCGGACTCGGGGGGGCCCGTTACGTAGGTGAAGTTGGAGGCCATGGAGGGCGTGCCTTGTGTTCCTGGTGCGCCTTGCCTGAGAAGGATAATGGGGAGGAGATGTCCTCCCCGAGAATTTGGGAATTTGGCCCTCCGGAAATTTGGCCGCGGATGTGTGCGAAAGCGTTCCCGTGGCCCTGCCAATATGCGGCGAAGGTGGAACACTGTTGGCTTTTAGTCGGTGTGAGTCCGACATAACCCGTCCGTAGGCATTTCCTATTCTTTATTCAACACCGCCTCCAGGTAAATCAATTAAAACTGTTTGAAGTGTCTCTACAGAACTTCTATTAATAATTCTTGTTAATTGGTGAAATATACGAGTAATGTAGCTTTAGGCGACTTTTCAGTACTCTTTAACTTTGTGAACCTCTGGAAATCCACTTTAATGTAAGTATAGTACCTATATTTAATTATTTAATTATGTAGATATCGAACAAAAAAACATTACTGCCTTGACCGAAATTCAGTCCGAAGGATGTTATTATTACATTATTGAGGAGGCCGATAGCTGTTACATGTGTCATATGCGAACAGGTGCTGGTGGTGGGGACCCACGAAACAAAATGGAGTGATGGTTTCTCATATGCCACCTGCTAGAATAAGCCTTGTGAGGCTTATTCTATACTGAATAAATAATATCCAATTCCATTCTGATCTAAATAAACCGAAAATATTACAGGTAAAGATCTTGTACAAAAAGCAAAATCACATCACTAATAAAAATGATTTCCATTCTGAACTCCGTTGTGTTAAAGGCAAATATTTGAAGTACTGCGTGTTGCCAGTGATGACTTATGGATCTGAGACGTGGTCCTTCACTGCTGGCCGTATGAGATATCTCAAGATCGCTCAGCGAGCTATGGAGAGGGGTTATGCTCGGGGTTTAATTGTGTGATAAACTTAGAAATGACGATTTCCGCAGTAGTAGAAACAGAGTAGCCGACATAGCTCAACGGAATAGTAAGACATGCAGGAAGTCGATGGATGCAGGGGGCTCAGGACCGTGCTTTGTGGCATTCCTTGAGGGAGGCCTATGTTCAGCAGTGGACTTGTGAAGGGCTGTAATGATGATGATGTTGATCTTTAATATAACTCGGTGCAATCCACATCGGCGTATCATTGATATGGCACAACGTTGTGTCTAATTAAAATTCTGTTCAATTACCAGAGGCGAACAAAGACATGCCATTATTCCGTGTGAATTACTAAACAGCTATGAGGCAATCGGTGAGCGAGGCCTATGTTCAGCATTTGACTTTTATAGGCTGTAGTGGATTGATGGATGAATAGTTTTATTATGAAAAAATCTTGCAGTGGATTCAAGTTATATAGGCACATGGCCCAATCAGGTATGGTGCCCTTTTTAAAAAAGTATTTACTCGTATATTTCTTCTTATATAATATGTTAAAATGAATTTAAATTTAAGCTAAAATTGTGTGAGAACATTATCCTTTATGCTTCAGCCATATTAAGACTTCAGCGTGGCTTTTCTTACGAGAATCATCCTATTATGATGATTTTCGTTAGTTCTATGAGGTATATTATCATATTATGATGTCATGTTGATGATAATGATTTTCTAATGGCCAAGGAATGCCACAAAGCACGGACCTGAGCCAGCTGCATCCATTAACTCCCTGCATGTCTTACCAGGTAGTCACTCCATCTAGTGAGGGGTCGGCCTACACTTCACCAACCGGTACGAGGCTGCCACTCGAGAACCATTTTTCCCCATCGGTTGTCGGTTCTTCGAGCTATATGGCCGGCCCATTGCCACCTCAGCTTAATAATCCGTTGGGCAATGTGGGTCACTCTGGTTCTACAGCGGATATCCTCATTTCTAAATTTATCACGCAGAGAATCCCCGAGCACAGCCCTCTCCATAGCTCGCTAAGTACCTTGAGCTTCCTCATACGGCCTCATACAGCAGTGAAGGACCACATCTCAGTTCCATTAGTCATCACTGGCAACATGCTCTGGCCTGTCGAGAAGATGTGTCGTAATTTCCCGAACGCTGCCCAGCCGAGTTGAATCCGTCGATTGACCTCTCGGTCGAAGTTGGACTTACCTAGTCGGACTATTTGGCCCATGTAAACATACTCGTCAACAACTTCGAGCTTAGTGCTCCCAACAATTATCGGCATAGGTGTGACATGGACATTACACATGATCTTTGTTTTGTCCATGTTCATCTTAAGACCTATCCGTTGAGAGACACTAATGAGGTCCTTGAGCATAGCGCTTAGGTCCTACAGCAATTCTGTCATAAGGGCTATGTCTTCGGAAAATCGAAGGTGAGTGATGTACTCGCCATTGATGTTAATACCGTATACTTTCCAGTCCAGTAGATTGAAAACGTCTTCCAATGCAGCGGTGAAGAATTTCGGGGATATAACGTCACCAAGTCTTACACCTCTCTGCAGTTGAAGAGGTTTCGTACTCTGGTTCTGTACTCGGATAGCCATCGTAGCCCTACTGCACAAACACTTCAGCACTTCGATATACCGACAGTCAACTTGGCACCGCTGAAGGGACTGTAGCACCGCCCAAATTTCGACGGAATCAAAGGTTGTTTTTTCATAGTCCACATACGCAAGGCAAAGTGGCAGATTGTACTCTTCGGTCTTCTGTACAATTTGCCGAAGGGTATGTATGTGGTCTACGGTACTAAAGTCTATTCGGAGTCTGCGTGCGAGACGATTCGTAATGACTCTCTAAAATAGCACGTTGACGCGGACCAGAACGCGCGGGTCCTTAGTTCTTCAATAGAGCGTTGTCGCCTTTCTTGAAGAGCAAGACCACCGCACCTCTGCTCCACGCCTCCACAGTAGTCCCACCGTCGAGGACGAAATTAAAGAGCTTCTGAAGGGCTTCAAGTGCCGGTTTTCCTCCCGCTTTCAGAAGCTCCGTTGTAATTCCATCCTCGCCTGGGGCCTTGCCGTTTTTAAAGCTAGTATTAGGCTGTAAATGATTGTGTTTCAGTAAAAAATATGGGGTACAGCGCATTCCACGTCAAGCTATGATAAGAAACTATGTTATATAAAGACTTATAAGTGCTGTAGATATCTATTTAGATTTATAATGAATATCGTCGCTCCGCTATATTCACAGCCGGATTTGCTTTCCAACGGTGCACGGGTCCACGGGGAGTAGGACTGTATGATAACTAAGTAATGGGTTTAGTTATTTTTTTTTTTTTATTTTTTAATGTATATA
>JAGSMP010001195.1:0-71352 GCA_029286625.1 Parnassius orleans | reverse complement strand
TACTAAAGTCTATTCGGGTCTGCGTGCGAGACGATTCGTAATGACTCTCTAAAATAGCACGTTGACGCGGACCAGAACGCGCGGGTCCTTAGTTCTTCAATAGAGCGTTGTCGCCTTTCTTGAAGAGCAAGACCACCGCACCTCTGCTCCACGCCTCCACAGTAGTCCCACCGTCGAGGACGAAATTAAAGAGCTTCTGAAGGGCTTCAAGTGCCGGTTTTCCTCCCGCTTTCAGAAGCTCCGTTGTAATTCCATCCTCGCCTGGGGCCTTGCCGTTTTTAAAGCTAGTATTAGGCTGTAAATGATTGTGTTTCAGTAAAAAATATGGGGTACAGCGCATTCCACGTCAAGCTATGATAAGAAACTATGTTATATAAAGACTTATAAGTGCTGTAGATATCTATTTAGATTTATAATGAATATCGTCGCTCCGCTATATTCACAGCCGGATTTGCTTTCCAACGGTGCACGGGTCCACGGGGAGTAGGACTGTATGATAACTAAGTAATGAGGTTTAGTTATTTTTTTTTTTTTATTTTTTAATGTATATATTTAAATGTTATATGTCGTACTGACCACTTTGATCCGAAATATTTCCTCTTTGGTTAAAAATTCCAAATTAAAATTTATAAATTCATTTAGCTGGTACATTTGAGTTTTGAAAACAGTCATTCATTTGCTTTTCCCTCATTATTTTTTTCTTTGACGTCGCTTATTACCGCACAATGGAAAACATGAAATATCGGTATATTTACGAGTACGAGTTCTACCGTGGCACCATTGCTGCAGAAACAGCTCGAAGCATTAATGATGTGTACGGCACTGGTGTTGCAAAAGAAAGCACGGTACGTTTTTGGTTTCAACGTTTTCGTTCTGGAAATTTTGACCTTCAGAACCAACCCCGTGGACGGTTGGAGACCAAAGTGGAAAATGAAGAATTAAAGGCTATTGTGGAAGCGGATCCATCACAAAGCACTTCAGAGATAGTTGCAGGCTTCGGGGTAAGTGATAAAACTATATTAATCCACTTGAAGCATATCGGGAAAGTAAAAAAACTTGAACGATGTGTACCTCATGAATGTTACTTTGCTCAACCGACACAATAATGAAGGGATTTTAAATCGAATCATTACTTGTGATGAAAAGTGGATACTGTACGATAATCGGAAGCGCTCGCAATGGCTGAACCCTGGAGACCCAGCCAAATCCTACCCTAAACGAAAATTGACTCTGAAAAAGTTACTTGTGAGTGTTTGGTGGACTAGCGCCGGTGTCGTTCACTACAGCTTTCTAAAATCTGGCCAAACGATTACGGCAGATATCTATTGTCAGCGACTGCAAACCATGAAGGAAGAACTAGCTGCTAAACAACCGAGATTGGTCAATCGCTCTAGGCCACTGCTGCTTCACGACAACGCAAGACACTGCACCACAAACAACCACTAAGTTAGATGAGCTGCAATTGGAATGTCTGCGACATCTTGCGTACTCCCCGGACCTTGTTCCAACAAATTATCATTTTTTCCGAAATTTGGACAACTTTTTACAAGGAAAAAAATTCAACTCGCCTGTCGGCAACGAAAACTGCAGTCCAAACCGCCTTCAAAGAGTTTATTGATTCTCGCCCCCATGGTTTTTTTAGTAAAGGGATCAATGAACTACCTATGAGATGGAAAAAGTGCATAGATAACAACGGTGCATAATTTGATTAATTAAATATATTTTTCCAAAAAAAAAAAAAATTATGTTATATTCCTCCCGTACAAAACGCCAATTTCATATGTAAGGACTAATATTATTCCGCCACTAGAGAACAGGAAACTTTTAAGTTCATTCATACATTGATTCGATCAATTCATTACAGCCTACCAAAAATAACACACTACACAAAGACCTATAAAAAGTAATAGGGGGATAATGCCACGCTTGGCAGGCGAGTTGAAACTACAGTTTTTTTACCTCGTTTCCAGTAAAAAGGATTACTTTATGAAACAGCTGCATCGAGCTGTTTTTTTACGATAATATTCTGTGAGAGTATGTCCTTCCTCGGCTGTGCCAACCCATTTATATAGTAAGTGTTGCTCGTAGAGAACAATGCATTTATCTTAGTCCTCAGGGACAACTACACATCTAATTTTGGGCTTCTTATCGAGGCTACGTACCGTATATGGATCACAGCTTCACTTACCATCAGGTGGAATGTGTGCTCGTTCATCAATAATTTACAAAAAATATTTCTACTCAGCCGTAGGATACATATACTTACGTGTTCTGCATACACTGGATCTCGGAAACTAAGCTGAACCGCAATTTCTTGAGCCGTGAGAGCGCGAATTCTCAGCTGCAGGCGTCTCTTGGTAGTAAGAACATCGTCCAACACTGATAGTAAAGAACCTATGTAAAGGCATTATACAATTTAATATCTGTTAAACTGATTTGTCCTTTACCTTATGTTAAAGGAACTATAATGTTAATTCTTAGCATGTAGTTACGGTGAAAGAGAATCCACTACCCCATGTAATCCCGTGAGTGTCGTGAGAACGACAAACGGAATTGAACAGTAAAAAAGCTGCGGTTGTTAAATCACCTGCCAAGTGTGCTTACTATGGTATCCCCCTTTTGAGGCAATTTTCGAAGGAAGATTATGTTCAGCAATGAAAGTAATAATTTTTAACTCTATATGGTAACAAGTGGTAAAATTAAAAAAATTGTACAACCGACTTCAATATAAATAAAATAAGGACATCATCAATGTAGTCGAAGTCAATTAAATACGCATTATTAAGGATAACTCAAAAACTGCTGGTCATATCTTAATCAAATTTATATGGGACTATATGAGAAGCACCAACTGTCAAATAAAGAATCACCAAAATCGGTTCACCTAGAAAAAAGTTCAGAGGTAACACAAATAAAAAAATACAGTCGAATTGAGAACCTCCTCCTTTTTTTGAAGTTAGTTGAACAGATAGCCGTCTTGTTCTTAAAACTTAGTTATAGTCTTAATACGCCCCGCTGAGCATAAGCCTCCTGTCATTCTTCAATTCGTGTTAACAGACTTCACATGTATCCTCACAAGATTTTATTTCTTAGGTATTCTCACGATGAATTTCTTCATCACTGAGCACATACTAACATAGCACTTAAAATTGAAATTAAAATTTTTAATGACGCTGGTAGTTGTTAGTGTACTGTGAAATTTAAAGCGAGCGCTTAATCTCTGAGCTACCATGGCCCTCATTTTGTACTCAAAGAAAGCTTTACATGAAACGAAAAGCCAATTCTTAGCTATGCTCTTTAATATCACTTGTTTTAATATCACACCATGTTTTCATGCGATGAATTCCAATCTCTAAACTATACAAAATGTGCACAAAATCTTTAACAAAACAAAACTCATTTACTTAAATTCAATTTTTTATTTTCTTTGCTTTGTAAGAACCGTTTTCCAATTATCGTTTATTTCTTGCAGAGTACGTTTTGTTAATAGTGCCCAGACACATAAATAGTTTTCTGTAGAGTCATAGTACAAGTTCTAATAATATTCTTCTTCAATTACACGCCTCAGTAAATACCTTTGTATTATTTTCCATTCTCATATTTTGTTATATCAAAATAAGAGAATGGTTCAGTAGACCGTTACTAAATATTATAAGTTTATTTTTGAAAAAGGTGGTGACATTGTGTCACAATATTTTTTCTTATAAAGATTTTATTCATAAAGTAGGACTTTTTGCGGTATAGTGGATACATTACATTATCACTCACGCCTGGGGTAGTCTTAATTTGGCCCATTTTCAATATATCGCCAATTTGGTCGATAAATTTTCGCCTAGGGCGTCCCTTCCAGATTCTGCCGTTCACCTCTGCCACATAAATTTGCTTTGTCACTCTTTCCTCATTCATTCTTTCTAGATGACCAAACCACCGAAGCATTCCTTTTTTAATCCTGGTCACAACATCATCTTGCAAACCACACTCTTCTCTTATCACACAATTTCTCACTCTGTCATTTACATACAGCCCTAATATACTCCTTAATGACTGCATTTCTACAGCGTTTATTCTACTCTCGTGCTTCTTCTGCCACACCCAACTTTCACTACCATACATTAAAGTAGGGACGAACACAGCATTGTGAATTGCCATACGTGCCTTTTTGGACACATTCTGACTTTCCACAATAGAGTGTAGAGCCCCATTTACTCTATTTCCTGCGTTCACTCATCGTTTTATATCCTTATCATATCTACCATCCCTGCTAAATACACATCCCAAATACACAAACTCATCTACTTGCTCGACCAATTCCCCTTCTATTCTTATTTTACATATCGTTTTACATTCTTCTCTTTAAAACCATAACTTTTGTCTTACTTGCGTTCACTTTCATTCCTCTTTCATTTAATGAACTGTTCATTAATGTAACCATCATTTGCAACTCGGCCGCCGACGACTCGAGTATGACTTGATCATCGGCCTATACAGAGACTTCAATGCTTTTTTTTTTTTTTTTTTTTCGTGAAATCCTCATGGATTTCTCTGGCACGAGGGCAACCTCAAGGTTATGCCGGACTCCTACCGGCTAAAACCCCAGTGGTCTCCATCAGCGTGTATGAAGGTCCCGGATCTCCGTTCGGAACGCAACCAGGCCCCTCTCTCTTTGCTTTGTTGAAAGCACGTCCAAGGGTAGAACACTACTACAGCAGCATGCTATCACGATGTCTCGGGACCACTTCCGAGCCATCGTCCTCCTCGGGGTTGTTACTAGGCGTTCGAGGCCCCGCTCCAAACGCCTGCAACCCCAGAGGCCCCGTTTCTGGTAGGGGAACCATCTTCAAAGGGAGGGCCGTGACGAACGCCTTGATGGCGTCGTCTCAGTGGGATCTGTCTCCTCGATCCTCAGCAGCCTCCTTCTGGACCATTACGGACTCACAGAAGTGGCTGCGGCCCTCACGCTGAGTCCCGCTCAACATCGCCGACACGACTGCTGGCGGGAGAGTTCCCGGACCGACCAGGATCATTGATCCCGTTTCCCAAGCTGGACATATCGCCAGCGTATGGGACGCAAGTCCCTGGTCTGTCCACCGCAGTGGAAGCAGTTCGCCGTCGCTTCGCGTCGATCTTACAGATAATCACCGAAGCACCCGTGCCCGGTATCTGTGTAAGTCTGCAGTGAGTCTTCCTACACGTCGCTGCATCCAGGCTGAAGACCGGCAGGATTGCGCCAATAACGCGTTTGCGGGCATAGCTCCTCGTTGAGTCGAGTGCGCCATATCGCCAGGCGTTTTGGCGCTCCTGCCGTTACAGACTCGAGCGCCTCATCTGGCTCACCACCTCTCTGACGGAGGATGCGGATTCGGTTGTACACCCTCGCATCCATATCCGCCAGTATATCTAGGGTGGAAAACGAGGCCAGGACTGTTGCCGCCTCAAACGATATCGTGGTATCCTCGCACGATCCGTATAGCCACCCTCCGCTGGACACTGTAGATTTTAGATCTACAGCGCCGGATGGCTAGCCTTTTCGCCCACACAGGTGCCCGTATAAGGCTACGGACCGTACTACCCCCGCATAGAGGCGGCGTATTTCCTCCCTCGGTCCCCCTAGATTGGGCAGCAGTCTGTGCATAGCACCCGCCACCCTCTCAATCCGGGGGACTAGGCGCTCAAAGTGCTCTTCGAAGCCCCAGCGACTGTCCAGGTGGAGCCCTAGGTACTTCATGTACCGCCCCACTCTGACTACCGACCCACCCACGTAGACGCACGAGTCGGGTGGTTCCCTGCTCCGAGGTAATTTGTGAAACCATAAGGCCTCGCTCTTATGAGGCGCTATTTCTAGACCCAACTCGTGGATTTTGGCGACGACGACTTCCGTCCCAAGCTCAGCGAGCTCCTTGGTCCCCTCGAAGGTGACCCGCTGGCGACCACCAGTGTATCGTCGGCATAGCACGATATTTACGCCAGCAGGAAGGTCGACACGCAGAACCGCATCGTACGCGAGGTTCCACAGTAGCGGACCCAGCACTGAGCCCTGTGGAACCCCACGTTTGATCTCCCTCCGGATATTCCTACCATCTTGCCCCATGTACAGAATGTACCTGTCGCGCAAGTAGTCCCCAATTACGCCTTGCAGGTAGGCAGGCACCTGGTGGTATGCTAGTGCCCTCCTTATTGTATCCCAGGGTAGAGAGTTAAAGGCGTTGACAATATCAAGACTTATTGCCAACGCCACACCACCCTCGGATACTGCTTGTTCCGACAGGGAGCGGACGCGCATAATGGCATCTACAGTGGAACGCTCCCGTCGGAATCCAAATTGGCTATCAGCCAGATCGGGACCGACGCGCGACAGATGTCCGTTGAGCCGAGTGGCAACTATCCTTTCGAACAATTTGCCAATCTCGTCCAACAGGCATATATGACGGTACGCAGAGGGAGAATCGGCGGCCCTCTGCTTCTTTCCATGCTGTGGGGAACTTGGCACTCCGCAGACAGCCGGTAAACAGCTGTCTTAGCCTGTCCCCCAAGGCAGCCAGACTCAGCACCAGAGCCCGACCAGGAATTCCGTCAGGCCCCGGTGCGGTGTTTCGGGCTCTCAAGCGGCTAACGGCTCGGTCCAGCTCCTCCACGGTCACCTCCATCTCATCATGCCACTCCAATGACGACGGCAGGTGACCTGAGGGACTTGACCGGTCCTCTGGGAAAAGCGTGCCGAACACTCTTCCCACGTCCGGATCGAGAGTTTCCGTCAAGGGCAACGACCAGGACCGGAGTTTTCCCAGCACCATCCTGTACGGTCGCCCCCGGGATCTTCGTTGAGTCCTCTAGGGCTCTTTCCAGGACCGAGACCTGGCGTTAGATATAGCAATTTGTAACGCCTTTGTAGCCGCTCGGTATGCCCGTAGAGTCTGGCTATCTCCTCAAGTGGAGCTCGCCTTCTTCTTCGGGCTCTTGTGTACTGGCGCCGACTCCGCAAGCAGATCGCACGAAAGTGTGCAATTTCTGCCGACCACCAGTACACCACCCTGCGCTGGGACGACTGGTTCTAGGCATCGAGACGTCGCATACGCCATCGTAGCCCGGAACCAGTTCGCTTCCACTTCCGGATCGAGCGGAACCTCTTCGGTTTTTTCTGGCCAGGCCGCGACGATGGCGGCAGCTTCAGCTTGTCTTGGTCAAGCCGCTTGAGACACCAACGCCGCGGTGGGCTGCCTTCTGGACGACTGGAATTACTGTCGAAGTGGCGAAGTGCGACATCGAACACGATGTGACGGTGGTCTGACAATGTCACCATCTCTGTCGCAACTCGCCATCCCGACAGCATTCGCATTGCAGGAGGAGTCGCCCACGTAAGGTCTACAATGGACTCCCCCTGCCACCGCACACATGTACTCTCAGACCCCCGATTTAATAGTCGAAGGTCCAGACCAGCCGCCCAATCCATTATGGTCTCTCCCTTTGGATCGTCCCTAGAGTTGCCCCAAGCCCTGTTATGGGCGTTAAAATCTCCTAGGACGATCAACGGACGGGGTAAGCACCTGCGCACGCAATCCGCCAACTCGTCCAGGTACTCCTCGTAGTCGGCGAGGGTCCTGTTGGGAGAGACATAGCAGCCCACTATAGCCAGGGTGCCCCATTGCACTGCAACAAAGCCCTGCCCCCTTTGCAGGAGGACGCAGGGTGGAGCACCATCACCACCCCCCCAGTAGATGGCTACGGAGCCCAATTCGTCGCCGAACCAGCGAGGATGGTCGGGGACGGTATGGGGCTCCGCTACTACTGCAAGGGCAAACCGCCACTCCACAATGGTCTGCATAAGCAGATGTTGTGCATTGCGGCAGTGGTTCAGGTTGCCCTGGAGGACTTTAAGGGGCGTGAATTTTACGTCTCAGCAACTTCCATTGCCGAGTCGGAGCTCGGTGCCGCAACAGGTGCTGCTGTGACCGTCTCGCTGGAGGGTGAGAGGACTTACTCTTGCTCACTCCCGTTTTGCAGGTTGAGCGCATTTTTCCCTAACCTATGGTTGGAGGGCGCCCGGTCGGAGCAAACGGGACATTTCAGTGCCGACGCAGTGCACTGGTTCGCTCTATGACGGGTTCGCCGCAGGCTAGCAACGGGTGCTTCTGTCTGCCTCGTTAGGGCGCCACCTTACGTGTCCCTTCTCGAGGCATCTGTGGCAGTGCATAGGCCTGTACTCCAGTAGTTCCACTCGAGTTGAACCCCAGCCAATGCGTACACGTCCTTCAGCCATTAGCTTTCGGACCGCCGTTACCGGGCATCGTATTCAGCACGTCCCCACGCTGGTGGGGGTTCGGCGGAAATCCCCAACTTTGATGTCGTCTACCGAACAACCACCCAACTCGGCGATCGCGGTTGCTATCTCACAGGGGCTGACAGCGTCGTCAAGGTCTCTCAGTCGAACGTCGCGCATTTTTATTGGGCGACTAATTCGGACGTTCAGATCAGAGAAGACCTCGCGCAGTTTCGCTGCCAGCTTGTCCGCCTTTGAGTTGCAATCATGTCCCGCAATCTCGAAAAGTAAGCCCCTGTTACAGCTCGCGCATGAACGGAGTCTATTCCCAACTCTGCCAATTGGATCCTGGCCTTTGCCTCCCCCATTACATTGGCATATGTGAGCACAGAGTCCTTAGGCAACGTCACTGTAACTGCCGCCGATGCTGGTGTACGCATTTCAGTTTTCCTTCTCTTTTTTCTTGGAGAAGGGAGAGCATTCGCCACTTCTGTAGACCGATTTTGCTTTGGCCTTCTTGCCACGTTCGCCCATGAGCTTACTATCGGCGGTGACGAGTTGTGCGGCTGTGGCGGGGCAGCTACTGGAGGCAGATCCTCCACCGGCAGATGGGAATGCTCCTTTTTCTTCTTTGCCCTTCGTTTCTTTTTCTTTTTCGGCTGCGGTGGTGGTGGTAGTGGCTGCGACTGCGTACGTTCTGCTCTCATTGACGCTGGCAGCTGTTCCACGGTGTCAGCTGCTGGTTGGCTGATGCCCTTTCGGATCAATCTTGCATGCGAAGGCCTCAGCTTCTGTCAATTAGAGCCCCAATGTCTGCCATGAGCTCCTCCTCGCTCCTAGGTTTGGATGCTATCTGTTTTGGCAAGGTAGATCGTTCCTGCATTTGTTTGCGGAGGAGGCTTATTTCTTGTGTAAGTCTTTCGGTCTTAGTCGAAAGACTGGTAAGCTGGGAACGCAGCTCTGTGTTCTCTCTCTCCAGCCTGGCGACGTTATCATTTGAGTCGGTCCTTCGCGCGAGTTCTTCTGCCGCAGCTTTGATGTTACGTACAGCCAACCTTATGCCACGCACAAACTCTCCTTTAAGGTTACGGGATCGATCGGCAACTTTTTCGAGAACCTGGAGATGAAAATCAATTTGCTGACCGAGCTCTAGATCTCCATGAGAACGCATTTCACGGGCCAACGTTTCTGGGCCCGGAAGGTTCTTCTTCGCCCTGGTGTTAGTGGGCGTTACGGAAGGATCAAAAAGGTCTTCTTCTGTTTCAGCCCCTGTCGCACTCTCTCCTCCAGAGGCTGCAACTGGGACCGCATAGAATTTAGCCGCCACAACCGACGTACTCGGAGGCTTCGCTTTCCGTTTTCGACCTCCTACCGATGTGAGCGACACGAACGAACCATCAGACCCACCATCCGCATCACTCTCACCGGCCTGACTGCTCGTGGGTTAGGTCGCTTAAAACGCCCACGTTGTCTCCCGATATTGACCTTCTTTTGAGTTTGGCCCACTGTTGTTATGGGCCCGCGGTTAACGCTGGCGCATCACCGTGCAGCGGATTGCCCCAGATACGTTGGGGCTGCCACAGAGCCTAATAGCTACTGGGGTGGATTCCCCGCCAACAACAGGGTTGACGGGACCACCCTGGGAGTATTTTTTGTCGCACTGCATGTCATAGTTTTCCTTTTTTACAGGGTGGTCCTGAACTCCCTCCATAGGCTTGGGACTGGGCTCCCCAGCCATTCATCCCATCGGCACCTTAGACCTTAGGATTAGGGTTATTTTTGGAGAGGTTGTCTTCTCGCGGCCTGCTGGCTTCCAGGCCTAGTGGGCTTAGGGTTGTCCGGCATGGTGCGCTTGGCACATCGCCGCACAGAGGTCGCCGGAATCGGTGCGCTTGGCACATGCGCGGCGTCACCCAGCATTGGTGCGCTTATCGCCGCGTGTGTTGCATCCCCTCCGCTCTAATCAAAGAGCGATACCGGGAGCAACGACAAGCCTGTGAAGGCCCATCTTAGGGCATTAAGCCCCGGGCGTTTCTAGTCCTAACAGAACTATTGGACGACGCCCAACCGGCCAGTTTTGGTCCGCGACGTTTTCACGCCACCACCATATCTGGGTGGTGTTCCTATCCGCCACCTGGGGACGCGCCCGATGGGAGCTCTGGCAACTCCACGGGAAGTTTCGCTACCTATTTTAAGCAGGACATGAATGTTAAATAGTAGCAACGTAAGGTAGCTATTAAACTCGTAGACACAATTATAGAGCTACCGCGGACGGACGAGCAATTGAATTACATACAATTGGACTATTGCAGATACAATAGGGTAATTATAAAAATTATACTTACAAGGGGTTGAAGCAAAATCGACTACATTACGCGAATTTTGAGTATTAACTCATATCATTATTTATTACTTTAAATAAATCAAACCTTAGTTAAATAATTACTTGACAAAACCACTTTAAAATAATTAAAAAATCAGTAAGCTACCTGCAGGATCAGTGAGTTAAGACCAATATAATAAATAATATTATGATACATAAACTTTAAAAGGGGTAATATGTATTTCTGGTTCTATGAAAATTCATTTAAAAATTGTATAAACAAAATTATTGTTAAGTGAAATATGTTTAAAAAAAGTCCTGCTGGGTTTCTTGCTGGTTCTTCCCAGGACAGAGGTATTTTTCGAACCAGTGGTAAATAAAAATGACTTTCAATAAGTATTATTATGTAATCAATATTGAATAAAAAATCATTCATTCATTCGTTCATTCATTCTTGTTTAATTAATTGAGAAATTTGTAGTTTGTAATTGAAGGTTATGTGAATATACTTGCTATGTAAGCATGCAAATATTCACATGTATTTACATTATTACAGTATTATTAATGTCATAGACATTACAAAAATTAACATATCCACTTCCACGATTTGAATCATTATACCTACCTACCTTTGAATTATGTACGTTGTGGTCTTTTTTATCCCGGACATTTTCGGAGGGGTGTTTTAGTTTGTAGTGTGTACTTGTGTATCCATGTATCTGTGTGTCTGTCGGTGGCATCATAACTCTTGAACAGAAGTTTTTTTTTTTTTTCGTTAAGACACCTTGAACCATAGCTTTAAACATAGCTAAGAAGCTATG
Source organism: Parnassius orleans (assembly GCA_029286625.1). Classification (NCBI taxonomy): domain Eukaryota; kingdom Metazoa; phylum Arthropoda; class Insecta; order Lepidoptera; family Papilionidae; genus Parnassius; species Parnassius orleans. Next base: position 59,954 of record JAGSMP010001195.1, on the reverse strand, counting down.
TTTCAAGAAAATTTGTTCAGCTGTTTGAAAATCATCAGCTGTTTTTGGAGTTTTTAAATTTTTTAATTTAAGTTGTATGTAAAAGTTTTTTTTTTAATTTTCTTTTTTTTTACTTCCATTTGATTCAATGTTATAATATATCTGTGTAGTTTTTAGAGGTTTTCGGTCCGTGGGAATCGATACAGTCCATCAAAATTCAAAAAGGAACTGTATCCTTGACTTGTGATATATACAGTTCCTTTAGAAGACAAGAGGACTGATTATTTTCCCACCCAAAGGTTAATTATAGCCATTCAGCGAGAAAAGACAGTCTGCGTTCTAGGTAGTAGACTGCGGGAAAGGAGGCTGTTTGATAATTTTAGTATTAAGTTTTTACTGTCATAAATATTAGTAACTTTTAGAGTGAGTTAAAACACGATTTACAAAAAATACCTATAAATATAATATTTTTGTGGGTCGTTTTTTGAAATTATATTTAGATACGAATTACATACTGATGAAATATGAATAATATTTTTCGATCTTAACTACCGTATTCTTTTTTAAAGCTCGGTCATTTTTTTTTTCGTGTTTTAAAAAAAATATACTTAGATACGAATTAGATGCGTTGATAAACGGCTTCCAGGAATAGTTTTTCTCACAAAAGAAGGAACTTAAAAAAAAAGGGAAAAAATAATCGAACTGGAGACATCTTGACTCGAACCGGGGTCTTCTGGTTTCGGTCCGCCCCATTTCCCAACTGAGCTTTTATAACCTTGTAGATGGTGATAAAATTTACTTTCGTATTCTAATGATATTGTAGCATTTTTTCATTGCCTGAAAACACTGATAAAACGACATTTTCTAAAATGAATCCTAGTTACTACTCCTAGTTACTACTTATTAATCTATTTATCGCCCCTTGAAAATGCATACTAAATTTCATGAAAATCGTTGGAGCCGTTTCTGAGATTCCGATTCTACAAGGTGTCCCAGAACGTAATGATCAAACGAAAGGGGTTGTAGACCATAGAAGGACTGTTCCAAAAAATTAAGTTCTATACCCAAGTTGCGTGGTTTAAAAGATAAAGGCTGATTTATAAATTTTCCAGAAAATCACCCTTTGCGTCAGTATTTTTGATGCTGCAGCTGCAAATGAAAACCGATTTTAATTTTTTTTCTGTTTTGTATAGCCTAATAATATGCCTACTATACCTACTATTTTATTTTTCAATAATTATTACGGTTTGGTAGAAATAAATACATAAATTCGTAAAAGTGTAAAAATGTAACATTAAAGTTTTATAGAGCAAGTTGGACCCTTCACCCTGTAAAAAAGAATTACCCACATGGACCTGGCAACTGTATTCAAAAGTTGGCGCAATTTATGTATATTTCAAAATGGTATAATACTTGGTACTTTTATTTCAATTTTTTGTACTATAATCTCTAACAACTCTATTATTTTTTCGTTTGGTTCGTTCCTCCATCAATTCTTCCATTAGATTTCAATTTACCTCTTTAAATTACCTTCACTATGTATGCTATCTGAGAACGCCTGACTTTATTCCCCGAATCGGCTTCAAATTTCCCAGAACGCAAATTGACTGGAGCGAAGCCAGACATCTTTTAGCATTTAGTACCCTAGCCCACTGCAGTACTCACACTTCTCCACTAACTTTCCGGTCGGCTGGTAGAAAATGCCATATGGCACTAAGTCCACCGTTTGTACCTTTAGTACAAAAGTGTTAAATAAATAATTAAATTAGACGGTTTAACTTATATCGTTCATGATAGGCGTACTATAACCAGACCGGCGACTGGCTGCAGCGGTAAAGGCGCGAGATGTCTGGTACTGCTATCGTCAATCCGCTTGCCAAGCATGACGATTAAGGAAAACCCTTCCTACAATGGGAGAGTCCATCAGTGGACTTTTTATTAGCTGACGATGAAGATGATGATAATGACAATTCACCAAACATTCTTTGTCGTGTCATGTATCCAGAATTGTCATAAATAATAAATGTCAAGTTTTAGAACAGAAAATTTTAACTTTATTATTTAGTACATATTATTATATATTTATATTACATTATGCCAATTATGTATAAATCTAACTTCATTCACTATTTATAATGCAATATTTCTTTCGCTCTGTTAACAGGTCAAAATTTAATTAAGTCTTTATATGTTCTCAACACGCTCTTTGAATATTAATATTTCTTCGAGAAAGCAATTAATTTAATAAATATTACATTTACCATGTGTTGGTAGCGTAGCCGCATCTAGCATGGAGATGCTAACAAAAGTGCCAAATCTCACCACTTCAACTTTTTTTGCAAGTATTAAAAAAAAATAGTCACCTTTCTATAGTCTGTACACGAGTATTAAATATGCTAATTTTAAAAATAAAAGAAACAATAAAAAGTTTTTTTTTTACTTGTCCGTACTCTTATCAGGCACGTAAAATTTTAATCAAAAATAATCAAGCATTTTTTTGGATTAATTGAGATTTTACTGGCATTGTTTTAAAAGTTACCTTAGCATTACTGTATAATTATCTATGGTTATTGGTATTACTGAAAGTAGACCTTCCATTTCCAAGATGGTACAAATATCCGAAAACACTTGGTGACAAACGAAAGATCCGACTATTTACAACTGACATAAACATAATAACCCACCTCATATAAACAACCCGATTACTGGGATAGCGCCAAATTAATTAATCAGTATGCTTTATCAGGTAGTCTGCTTCTACGCCTAGGAGTCCGTCTGGATTGGTACCTACCTTCTGACTTCCACCGGCAAGTAGTAGTTCTATAACTGACGTATTCCGGTCGTATAAAGTACATGCTGTAAAGCATTTCATTACTGTCTTTTTCTTGTTTTAAAGTTAGTAGCAGGTATCTATAGACTTTTGTAGCCATATTCCTTAGAAACTCAAACGTTCTGGAAAGAGAAACATTTTGCCTTTCTAACATTTTTGTTGAATTAAGTTAAACTGGATGTGAACTACCTAATTTTATTTTAGGAATAGTTGGCTCTAATATGTTGATTTGCCATGCTGCTCTAATCGAGCTATCTAACGTTTGTTTAATAATTTAAACTAACAGAACATCCCAATAATTAACTTGTAAGTTTAATGCAGTCAGTAAGACGAGAGTTGTAAAGCTGTGATGATTTTTGCCAACAAATTCTTCAAGCGATTGACAAAAACTGGTTGGATAAGTACGAGCTTCTCCATCATTGTGTTCAGTTCTTCACAGTAGACATCTGCAATAATGCTCATCCCGTTTGAAAAGAAGCTGCGATGAATCACACCGGCGCTAGACCACCATAGAGTGACAATCACTTTTCTAGAAGTGTTTTGGTGTTGAACCGGGATGCAAACAACTTGCTGAGCACTTAAGATTTTCAAACAGAATCCATTTTTCGTTGCAGATAACAATGCGGTTGAAAATCCTTCGTTAGTGCGCCTGTTGAGCAGTGTAAGGCACGTCTCGACGCGTACTTCGCGCTGGCGATCATTGAGTACGTGGGACACCCATTTGTCAAGCTTTTTTTACCTTGCCATTTTGATGCAAATGGACCAATATTGTTTTGATGCTAACGTCAAAAGCTGCTGCTAATTCAGCCGTAGATTAAGTATCATCAGCTTCCACAGTCGCCTATAATTCATCATTGTCGACCATAGTTTTCGGACGACCACGGGGTTCATTTTTCAGGTCGAAATTCTAGAAAACAAAACGAAATTCTAGAAAAACGAAATTCTAGAAAATAACAGATGATGCGTTCGTTTGTAGTATTTGCTGCGTAAACGTCGTTGATGTTGCGTGATGCTTGTGCCACGTTGCTGCCACAAAAAAATATTTTGATTTGAAATGGCCAACATTGCAGAACGGCAATTTCATAGGTAAATACATTTTATAAAAAATATGTTTTGTTCCCATAAATTGCCTATATATTGCCATAGTTGCTACACTTGGCAGGAGGGTTAGCAAACGCAGTTGTAAGATGCGGTTGTCTCTCTTCATTTTCATTTGCCTCTGTCACCTCTGGCGACACCCCCGCAAAGATATGGACGAAATTATCATCCCATATTCCCCTGTTTCCTCCTCCAAAACCCTGGATGTCTAAAAGCGTCTGTTTAATTGCGCAGTTTTTAATAAGTTTCTAGTTTTTAAAATAATTAAAAACTGAAATAAACAAATATAAAGGAACATGTCAGTGGAAAATATAGATTATATTGTTATAATATGTAATATGGTCTTGTGTCATTATCCAGAGAGAAAACAAAGGAATACGTTAGTATGGACTAAACGCCGCTAAAATATGCTCTTAATGATATGCGAAAATATCTTTTTAATATTTGAAGTATAGTATAATGGAAATCTATTGAGTAATTTATTCACTATTCACAATGCGAAAACCGTATTTTTTATATTCAATGATACGGAAAATTAAATTAAGTAAAGGAAATTGAAATAAAGTTTTTTCTCTCCTCTAACGATCACGATGGGGGTTGGATATCAAAGGCATTCATTCAATTATTGACCTGTCATACACAATGTTAAGGCCATAATTAGTTAAATTTATTTTCACACGTTCGACGGAATTTATTTTTCTGTTTGGGAGAATCAATCGCTCAATTCATATTTTAAAACATTTAATTGAAATGTTTATTGTAAATATATTACAATTAATACATTTTAATTTTATATATCAGTTCTGATCCACTTCCAATCGTCCGAGTAATACGAAAATGACAATGTCCAGAATCGCCCTGTGCAATAAAAGCATCGGACATACACGATAATTAATTTTCTATTTTATTATATAAGTTGCAAATAATTTTATAACACGGACTAGCTGCATGCCGAAATGAATATTAAAAAGTATTCTATTCGACTAATAACATTAATCACCGCCATCTTCGCCAAACGTCATGTGGTGTCGAAAATTGATTAGGGATGCCCAATGTCGCATTTTTTTTTCTGAATCACATTTTGAATTTATTTCGAATAAAGTGCGAATAGAAGCTTGAATAAAAACATTCAATTACCATTCCTGTATTATTATTCCCTTAAAGTATGATTTCAAAAACCTTCTATACCTAATGAATGAGGTCATAGATTTTAAATTATAGGTAGAATAATGCTGAAGTGAACAAAACCTACATATTTCATCATCATCATTATTATTCAGGGTTTTCTAATGACTGTTTAGAAAAATGTGTGGTTTACTTATAAATAAACGATCACTAACGAATTTACGACAATTAATAATATAAAAAAAAACACTTATTGTTACTTCATGAACTATAAATATTTTCTTTATAAAAAGTAATATTGCAGACTAGATACAGGTGTTATTATTAATATTGTTACAAGTATAGAAGAAGTAGAGAAGTGTCGTGTCATTGTAAGTAAAGTAGTAAATCTTATTAAATATCTATAAATCGTATCGTATTTAGCACCCCTATTTTCGACTTCACTAAATGGTCACTTGTCACTTGTCAGTCTCTCACATAGACTAAGAAGAATACGCCAGTATATTCTAAGTCTATGGTCTCTCACCTGTGCCCTCACTCTGTCAATTACATTGGCGTCGCTGTCGCTCACTCTTCGTAATTATATCGGTGTGTTTTGGTGACTTTCGGGACTATCTATTGAATATTACGACTTGGCTACTTTAACGGACTCAGATTGCTTTCAAAAACGATTTACCTGGCTGTGATTTTCGTAACTGTGTACCGCTCAAAAGATAACCTGGCACTCATAAACGGACTTACGCACACACAATGGAAAGTGTATTTTGTGTAAATTGTGGCTCTGCTTTTGGTTCTATGTTCTTGGAAGATGAACAGATTCGTCACTGATACATCACGTACAAGAATGTACTGCACCTCTTTTTGTAATTACATTTTTACTTTGTCTGCATATTCCGAGTCTCGTGATGTATTTAGAAGATGAACAATAAACATGAAATTAAATCTGTGTTTTATTTCTAATTCAAAAATAATAGGTTAATGTAGGTTTAAAAACAACTTACTACCTAACTGGTGAGGCTGGTTTCATAGTCACGCGTTTTAACAGCGCCATCCAGACGTAAAGGCTTGCAAATGCACTAGATAGTAGACGCGATTATGTTCTATGAATTTATATGTTCCACTTACTTACATTTAGGCTTTAGAACAACCCAATTATCTAGGTAGGAACTAAAAATAGTTAAATGTTTTGGATATTATTTTACAGTTTCTTAAAAATCACTCGGAGCTATGAAAAACCATAATGTTCGTGGTTCGATTATAACCTCAAAATCTGATATATTTTTTGAAATATATCTATTCTGCAGCTAGTCCGCTATAAAAATAAGATCATATAGGAATTTACTAATTATCGAAAATACATCACATAATTTTCCGATGCTCTTGGTTACAGGGCGAACAATGTATGGGCGCAGAGCAATGTCCTTTGCAGACGTATTAAGAATCGATAACATAGAATAATTTCAAGAATTTATTACTTAGTTTTCTCATCACAGCCTGTAGTCGAAGGGTGTTGTTTGAGTGATTTAAATTCTAATATTATGTTATTAGCTGACTGAAGTTTCTAATATAACTATTTAGACGATATTGAGATTGTGGTATTGCTTAGGGTGTTATCACACCAATAGATTGATCGTCGATCGATGCCATTGATGGACGTCGATCGATGTCGATCGATTGGTGTGGTAGCTTTAGCTGATCAACGGATACTGGTCGATTAAAAGTTATTCAATCATCGATCGACGTCGATTGACAATTAATCGAAGTAGTTAAGGGCTCATCATTTGAACGTTTCAAAATGTATTCAAAAGTGGACGCGTTATTGTTGGCCAGTACGCTATTGTTCGTATTATTAATACCGAGACGCACACGCAGAAGACTTGGACGCGAAAGCCTAGCTTAGCTTTCATCTAGACGACGTTTTAAATAACGGTCGGTGAGCGGGGCTGGTTCTCGAATAATCAAGCAGTTCGATCGACGTCGACTAATCCATTCCACCGTCTACTAATCCATTCCACCGTCGATCCACGCCATCGATCGACGATAGATCGATTGTGGTAACACCTATCCTATGTCTGCTAAAAGGGTAAAAAATTACTTTTATTAAAAAGTAACAGCCCAATCCAATTAATTAAAAAGATAATATATTCACATTGTATTTTGGTGCAAAGACGTAGTGTATAGAATAATAAAAGAACCGACGTTGAACCGTCCGTCCTCTGAAGTCGGCTTTACTTTTTATTAGTAACATTATGAGAATGTTAAAATATTTCAAATATAATATGATTAACTGTGTAAGACTCTTCACATATGTTTTATAGAATAAAAGTCAAAGAGAAATTACAGCAACACGTGAAAGAGCCATACTGCAACTATATATTTGTAACATGAATGGGTCGGCCTGACCGGGGAACGACTAAGCTCTCACAGGATTTCAGCTTAGAATAGCAGGTTAAATCTGCTGTGTTTGAGAATGCGTGTGTATTTTGATTCCTAATCGACGATAGATGCAAATGTCTATGGGCCACATCACTTATTTATTTATTTTTATTTATTCTTAATCGTACCTACACCTTAACTAAAAGGATTACAAAGGGTGGACTTAATGCCTTTTGGCATGCTCTCCCAGTCAACCCGGGACGTGTGGAAATAATGTGATAGGTGCCAATAATAAAGGAAAATTATTGTAATTGAGGAAAAATAAGAAAAATAAAATACAATGTACACACATACACAAAACATATATATTGATATATACATATATAAATGAATATTTTAAATACAAGCAAATATTATAGATATATAAAATAAACTAACAACAAAGGTAACATTGTCCATACTAACTAACGTCTGATGTCATTAAAAAGTATTCACGCACCAATCTTTTAAAAGCAGTCTTATTAGGTGTTTTTTTCAGAGTTCCAGAGAAGTGCAGCTTGAATGGTGAAGGATTTTCCAACGTTTGTAAAATGTAATGAGATACTAAATTTATAATTAGACGAGGAACGGAGAATTCTATCATGCGTTGAGGAAAGGTATTGAAAGGAGACAGTTTCTTTTTGTATGGAGAATGGGCCCACCAAAAACTGTGATGACTCGTAATAAAATGTATGTAGATTTATTTCTTATAATCTCTAGATTACTATAGTAATATTAGTTGTACCATATATAAAGGGAATACTGAGAAAATAACAATCAAACGGCAATCTCATTATAACCTAAAATCCCATACGAGCGACTGTCTAATAGTTTTTATTGATATCCTATGTTATAATAGTGCACTGTGAATAATAAAAAGTGTAAAAAGTTGTAGGTTCTTCGAATTCTTAGTACAACTTGGTGGATGGAATTTTCTTTAGTAGTACCGGAGTAAACAGCACGAATAAACAGACGCGGTGATGTATTGATTCTTAACTGTATTTATTATTTATTGTGGTGTATTGAATATTAAGCACAGAATACATTACAAATGTATTCAAGTGAACAAAAAGTAAGCCAAAACTATGCTCAACTAATTCTAAAACAAGCACACATGTACTTATTGATCTAATATCATTTGCAACCAGTAACACGGTTTTAGGTACATGTGTGCGTCCAACATGAACTTTTAAGGGGTGTTTTATGAGTTTTACCTCTACAGCGATTGAGAAAATAAATAGCACGTTAGATGTTTTGAACTGGTCGTTAGGATAAAAAACTCTGTATTGTCACTGTATTTGTTATTGTAAAATCATGACATTCTTAAAGCAGTATTAAAAGTGACACATGCCACCAGGTGCAGAGTCAGGACATTGTTATTAATATGTATTGATCGAATAACATGTTTACATTCCAAGCACGATTAAAACCAAAATGACTGGATAGTAACATATCCGATTTTTACGATATTAACCACGAAAAATAAATAGCATGTAAGGTGTTTTGAACTATTTGTGTTAGGATAAAAAGAAACACTGTATTGTCACTGCATTTTTATTGTTTATTATTGTAAAATCATCATATTCTTAAAGCAGTCTATTATAAGTATCACAGGCCGCGAGGTGCAGTGCCAGGACATTCTTTTAATATGTGTTGATTGATTAGCATGTTTACGTCCAACCACAATTGAAGCTAAAATGTAAAATTCTCGAGTAGCAATCTCGTACCGGTAAGCTCAGTGTGGGCATACCCTCTAGATGGAGTGACGACCTGGTAAGACATTCAAAAGTCGATGGATGCAGGTGGCTCAGGACCGTGCTTTGTATTTCTTGGGGAGGCCTATGTTCAGCAGTGGACTTGTGTAGGCTGTAACGATGAAGAAGTTTTAAACTAGTTGTGTACGGATACGGCTCGACCGGGTAGGACACGCTCACGGAAAACGCTACCAGCGTAAAATAGTAGCAATGCTCCTGTGTTTCGTATGGTGAGTGTAGAGAACCGAGTCCTTTTTACTGGAAACAAAGCACTCCATATTAGTCCTCAGGGTGACAATGCATCTGCATTTTGATTCTTAAACGAGGATAAATGTAGATGTCTATGAGCCACAGCATCTACTTACCATCAGGTGGACCGTGCGCTCGTTTGTCACACTTATTCTACAAAAAGGAGATTGACAATTGAAAGAGATACGAAAAGGTATCAGAGCATCTATTCAACTTGCTCGGCGTTTATTTATAAATTAGGTGCTTTATTTATAATAGGGACATAGTAGAAACAGGTCAAGTAAGCAACAATAATTACAAGTTTTATTGATTATTATTCGTCATCATTACAACAATTCACTGCTGAACATAGGTCTTCCCTAAATTAAATATATAATGTAAAATATTCTATAGTCCTTTCGTCAACTGCCATCGCGTTTCGTCCCGTATGATGTCGTAAAAGTCGTAACAGAGTAAAATAAAGCTACCAGGAGATAAGCAGCAACATCCCCCTATAGAATACCACAAAAAGATTTGGTTGCCACAAGCGTAGCAACTGTGGCAAAAACTACCATTCCAAATAGTAATGATGCATATTTATATTACTATATAAATATGCATCATTACTACTTTTTACAGCCTATACAGCCAGGCCTCCTCTCATTTCTGAGGGGGTTTCAGTTTTCATCAAATGTCCGCCGCGCTGCCCCAATGCGTGTTGGCGAACTTCACATGTCTTCGAAATATTTTTTTTGATTTCTCAGACATGCAGGTTTCCTCACGATGTTTTCCTTCACCGCCGAGCACGTGGTAATTCTGCACTTAAAATTGCAATTAACAATTTCATTGGTGCCAGCTCATTACTATTTGTGTATAAATTATTCCAATCATTGTGAGGTTCATTTAAGTGGTATTCACAAATACGAGCCCACAGTGGCACATAAAATGAGTTATCAATCAGCAATCTCTCTTTTAGGATAGTAGTTCTTTTTAGTTTAGGTATTAAGAATCTAGATAAATGATTACATAACTTAAAAATACAGTGACGGGAAGTAGAAGCAGCATGCTTATGACTAGCCACAGAATAGAATAGAATCATTTTTATTCAATATAGATTACTGTAGGGGGTTTTGTGAGTTGTGACCTCTACATATAATTGATATGGTATATTAATGTGGTTGTATCTTCTACACGGGATGGTAATTAAAACTGTGTCCGTTTCCAGAGCGTTTATTGTACTGAAAATTTATGAATGAAAAATGTAATTATAGTGAACGTGTCGCGCGCAGGCGCGATATCAGCATTATTTTCTAAACTGTTGAAATATCATGTACTTGCTCGTACATCTTGCCAATTTTATAAACAAGAAGAAAGTTTAAGGCGATGAACCCCTATTGAGTTTACGGGCAGCTGTTGCGATCACCGCATCCACACTATCGATGTCCGAGACCCATGCTCCGATGAATGTCCTTGGGTTGGCTGCTCGACATTGTTGGGGTCTGGCTTGTCGCGAAGATTCACGCTGCAGCCTTGACATCTTCTTTTCAGCCGGAATGTCCCCTGCAATGAAGGCTACAATAATAAATCCGACTACGGTGTACAACACATAGTTGTGTGTCATGTGTGAGTGATTGTACACTCAGTGTTTGTTGCTGTTCCTTGACCTTATCAATGTTGTTTTTCAGCTCTTGTAAGGCGTCTTTATGATCTTCAGGTCCAAATGTATGATTAAAGTCTGTCAGCATGTGGTTCAGGCTTGATTCACGCATGTACATTCTTTCTTCGCCTGTTAGTTTCAACTCGCTGTGATAGTCGTTGCGAGCATGAATGATGAAGCCCTTGAGCACACCCAAGTCCGAGTAACATAATCCCGTGCCAAAGTGCTGTGACGTCCCCAGCTGGGCAGAAAATGCGCATCGTGCAGTTCGCAACAGGAGAACAGCCACGCGCCACGATTGTGTAATCGCACCCACCTGTCGTTGCAATCCAATACTCTTGTGCGGCATGTTGATAAGTCGCCATTGTTTAATATTTGCGCTTCACATAATGTATCGGCTACCTTAATGTTGTAAATAGGTTGATTGATAGCACATAACATTTTGTTTCTTGCAGATTTAAGCATGATGATACATCTCGGTTTTCTAAGGGTATTATCATGTCCCCTTTAGGTTTACAGCAAGGTATTCAGATGTGAGTACTATAGTTTTCTGTGTGTCCAGTTATTTGCGGAATAGGAATGATGCGGTTAAGTTCATATTGTTCGTTGTTTATTAGCGGTAGCTTCACTTCGAATATGTATGCACTTGTTAAGCGCACGTGCACTCGCGCCAGCTTGTATATTCGCGTGCAATGGCGTGTTCACACAGGGTAGCGATAACTCGCTTGGTAAATGACCGAGATGATGTTGAGCTGATCTTCAAATTGGTTGGGCTTGATGAGATGGGTGTCAACTCTCCCGTCCTTCACGTCAGTTACTAGGTCTAGGAGTTGCTGTTGTATTTGTCGTATGTTTGAAATGATCAAGTTCACGGCCAGAGCGGTAGCTGTTATGTACATAGCATTGTCATGGCTGATTTGTATGCGTTTTTCCGTTTCAGCGAGATGATTGTCGATGATACGAAATTGTGTGTTCATTACTTCCTCGTTTCTTTTTAGAAGATTATATTCACTTTCGATGATCGATGTGATTTTTTGTGAGATTCAATAGATGATTTTCGTTTGACTGGATTATGTTGATATCCTTCACGTACTGATTGGCAATCTCATCCAGAGTACCAAAAGGAGTTTGCTAGGTATCCTATTCCATTCACTAGTCCTCTTTTTCTTCGAGACGGTCCATGTTCTGATCGTAAGATATCGTTATAGTGTTGAATTTCGTTAAGTTCGTGTTGAAACTGGGATGAAATTGTAAGATAGGCTGTCATTCTTTGCATAATGTGTTCAAATGGTTGACATAGTTTTGTATGTTGTCCAAACTCCGCCAATATGTCGTCATGTTGTAGTATACAACCATTTTCCACTTATCTTGAATAATCTGCACATCAGACACCTTGTCAAAATAAACGACTCTTGAACTGCGTTTTGTTATGTTGATCATTTGTTGCGTAGTAGGTCCAACACACATCGAAAATATAAGTAGTAACGTACAAAAAAGTTGTTGAAGTGTTTTTGCCGTTGTTGTTTCTTCGTTTTCTTTGTGTATTTATTGCAGGCTTCGTAGTGTCAACGTCAGCGTAAGATGACGGATCCAACGGAAGGCGTGACAATTTTGTAATCGGTCGCTTCATATTACTTGTTTTAGTTTTCAGTGACGACTCGCCCGGCCGTCCGCACCTGGGTCTCCAACACCCGTCCCAGGATCCATTTGGCAGGAGGAATGTTGTCTTCTGACGATAACGACGTCCCCAACTTCTAAGTTTTAGTAGGAAAGTGCCATTTGCTTCGAGTTTGTAGAGTTTGAAGATAGTCAGTAGACCACCCTCCAGAAGTCCTTGTACATTTTCTCCGTAAGTTGCCATCTTGTAGAGAAGGTCGTCATTACCCTCAGCGGATAGTGGTGATTCTAGAGAAGGCTCGCCGATTAGGAAGTGAGCTGGTGTCAGCAGTCAAGGTCTTCGATATTCTCTGACAACGCCACCAGGGGCGAGTTGAGACATCCTTCAATCTGCGCCAACAGTGTAGAAAATTCCTCGAACGTAAGTTTTGATCCCCAAGTACTCGTTTGAGGTGATGTTTCAGGCTTTTACTGCAGCTTTGTAGAGTCCACCAGCAGTAGGCCAGGAAGGAGCGTTAAAATGCCATTCAATGCCCCACTCTGACATGTTAGTTATGACGTCATTGTTTATGTAGCATTGTAATGCCTCCTTTCGTTGTTTTCCATGTCTTGCTGCGCCCACGAAGTTGGTGCCGTCGCTGTAGATGACGAGGCTTTCCTCGGCGGGCACACATTCGTTTCAAGGCGTTCAGAAAAGCCACTGTGCTGAGATCGGAGACAAGTTCGAGGTGAAGAGTTTTGTGCACAGACACACAAATACAGCTACGTAGGCCTTCATAGTCTTTATTCCTCTGCCCTTGTTAGCCTTTACCTCCACATGCCCAGTGAAATCTACACCGGTGTGTGTGAAAGGCCGGGATGGTGTGACGCGTGAGGAGTGTCACCCATAAGTTGGTTGTTGTTGATAGTTTTGAAGCGATGACACGTGATGCACCGTATAAGTCGTTTTTCACTGCTCAAACCGCTGATAATCCAATATCTGTTGCGTAGATATGATAGAGTTAGTCTGGCCCCATGCAGGGTCCTCTTGTGCGCTTGGTCGATCAGTAACCCGTTAACCTGTCATTATAAGTAAGATAATTGGATGTTTTGTTCTTGACGTAAGTTGGCATTTTCCAGACGTCCTCCTACACGTAAGATTTCGTGTTTGTCCAGGAATGGATTTAAGTTTAAAATGCTGCTTGTTATTCGCACTTTATGATGTTTATTGAGTGTGCAATGTCGTCGGCGAAATGATTAGTTTGTATAGCCTTGATAAGTGCATTATGTGCGTTCTGCAGGTCACTCGTTGCTAAGTACGATGACCGCATGGCATTGTTGACGTCACGTGCATTGTTTATGAACCGAAGTATCCAACTTAGGATTCGAGTTACGCGTGCCATACAGCTGTGTTTGTTAAAAGTTCTCCGATTAATGGCATCGACCTTTGTGACACGCAAACTTGTTTGACCTTTTCTCTTCAACAGTTGTGTGGAATTGGTCTGAAGTGGGAGATCGTTGTCTTTAGCCAAATAGGTCCCCACCATAAATGATGATTCGCCAGTTGTAGTGAGTTAGGCCCTGCTGGCACAATCTGCTGGGTTATATTCAGACTTGACGTGCCTCCAGCATCCCGATGGCATGATGACAGTGATCTGTGTTACGCGATTAGCCACAAATGTGGTCCATCTGAAGGCCCCTTGTAACCAACCCATCACGATCATAGAATCTGTCCAACCATGTATTGTTACACTCTGTGAGTTTATTGACTCTATGACCTTTTCATAAGTCGAGACAGTAGTGGCACCGCATAGTTCAAGCCGTGGTAAAGACGGGGGTTTTCTTAATGGTGCGAGCTTAGTTTTTCCTGCCACCAGCGTGATAATTTGTTGCCTTCTTCACTAATAGATTTACAGTAGATAACGCAGCCGTAGGCTTTCTCGGAGGCGTCACTGAATCCGTGTAACTCGATGGGTTGTTTAGTGTTACCAATCCAGCGTTGTAAAGCGATGGTATTGATAGTGGGCAATTCTTGTTGAAAGGTTGTCCACTCTTGTTGTGTCTTCCAGAGGTTCATCCCAATTTGTTGAAGCGCAGCTTGTTGAAATATGAGTTTTGCCTTCATTGTTACCGGAGACAGCCAACCAAGTGGGTCATATAATTTGATAGGTCAGAGAGCAATGTCCGCTTCGTTGTGACGTCACGTGTGTTACGGCGCCTTGAATGTAAACTGATCAGTGTGCGGATTCCAGGTTAAGCCGAGTGTTTTGTTACTCTCTGTCCTTGAAGTCAAACATATTCTGGCTTATGAGATGTTCAGGTAAAGTTTGAAGCAATCTGGGGTGGGTTAGCCCATTTGCGAAGATTGAACCCACCTTTAACAGGTCAATCAATTGTTTTGAGCGTCTTGTGCTTCTAACATGTCGTTGCTGCCACCAAGTAGGTCATCCACATACAGCTGGTGAGTAAGGATCTCTGCCGCGAGGATAGCGGTGTCCATCGTCCATTACGAGTTGTATTATGGTGCGCATTGCCAAAAATGGTGCAGCTTTGGTACCATATTACAGTGCACAGTTGGTATTCTTTGATGAGATCTAGCAGAGTCACGCCATACAATTTTTGCAGGTGTTGATCTTCATCGTGTATCAGTACTTGACGGTAAAACTTCTCAATGTCTGCAGTGTAGACGTATTGAAAGGCTCGCCAACGTAGAATCATAGATTGTAGGTCTTGTTGGAGGTTAGGGCACCATGAGATCGTTCAAGCTTTGTCCTGTACTTGTCCTGGCAGAGGCATTAAAGACTACGCAATTTTGTAGTTGTTGAGTCCAGCTTTTGTACGCCGTGATGAGGTAAGAAGCTTGGCTTATGGTGTTCAGTGCATGGCGTCATGTGGCCGAGTTGTAGATATTCGTCAATAAACTTTGTATGACGTAGAAAATGTTTCCTGTTTGGCCAATCGTTTTCTAACTGCCGAAATTGTGCGATTGCCTGTGGCTTAGAAGTGCCCAGGTTTGTTCGTAGTTTATTTTCATTGGAAGTCTGACTGTCGTCCGTCTTTTTTCTTGTTGTTGTGGTTGAATAAATAGATTCATGTATTCTTCCTCTGATGTTAGATTGTGATTGGTTTCAGTTATCTCCTCCATCTCCCAAAATCGAGATACATCGTCAAGATTAATGAGCACGTGGCAGTTGAAGGTTTTGATATTGCCCAGCAGTACCCAGCCCACTTTTGTCTGTTGAGCCATGGGTGCGTGTGTGGGTCCTCGTAGCATACCACTCATTACTATGTCAGCATACACTCCAGCGTCTAACAGAACGTCCACTGGTCTCGAGATGTTGAAGTCAGGATCCGCCAGTGTATGTTCTGAATATGTGGCCAGTCTTGTTTTTCGAAGGTGTAATTAGGCAGGTTGTTGAGCATGTTGGCCATTACCATGGCTTCGATTGTAAATGAATGGCCTCCGTACAAAGACTCACAGTCTAACCGTACGGTTCCGTTGCTATGATGTGCTGACGTCCCTATGCCTGAGACTGTGGCGTTTCGATTTTGTCTTTGCAGTCCCAGCCGTTGCAGCATCTTCAGTTATTAGATTTATCTGTGATCCTTGGTCGAGAAGGCATCGCAATTGAACAGTCGATCCATCAGCTGCCATCACCTTTAATTGAACGGTCGCTAGTAGGACTTCGTTATAATTTCCAGACATGGTTTGCCTTTTGCTGTGACGTATGTGGCTTGTTGCTAGGTATAACGTTATTTGAGACCGCGATTTCAACTTTGCGGTAAATATCGTGCAATGTTGTGTGGTGTGCTTCTTTGCACGCGGCATCTTTGTTGGAGTTGCATTTATTGTCGTTGTGTAAGTACAGGCAATTGCGACAAATATGTAGTTGCGAAATTGACCTCATTTTGTCTTCCGGTGACATGTCTTGAAACGACTTGCAGTAGAGTAAAATATGATTGTTTTTACACAGGGCAATTTTTTCTGTGCTTGTATGATATGCTCGAAGAAAACTACGCCTGTTGGTGTTGTTAAAGTCCTTCTTAAATTGAGCTGTTGCCTCCTTGTTGGTCGAATTGTTTGACTTGTTAGGTGTCTGTCTCTTCTTTGAACAGGTTCAAGCGCAGTAAACTTGTTTTCCAAGAAGTTTATCAGCTCATCCAAGGAAGGTAGCTCTCTCGGAGCCTTTCTGATCTCCATGTAGGCTGCATACGTGTCGGAGTCCAATTTGCCAGTGAGAATGTGCACCAGGATCGGATCCCAAGTCGTTGTGTCGATGCCCAGATTGTGAATAGCATGTATGGTCTCGACACTTGTGTCATGTAGCTTCTTCAGCTCGTATGCATTCTGTGTTTGTAACGCCGGTTGTCCCATAAGGGTTTGTATATGTTTTGTAAACAAAAGTTGTCGGTTGTTGTACCTATGGGTGAGTATCTCCCAACAGGTGTCGTAATTATCAGCTGATACTGTAAGATGCTGTACGATGCGCTCCGCCTCGCCTTTAAGTTTGCCCTTGAGGTGCTGCATCTTTTGCGTTTTTGTCAACATGACATTGTTGTGGATGGCTTCACAGTATAGGTCCATGAATGTAGGCCACTGGGTATAATTACCAGAAAAAGAAGGAATCTCAATTGTAGGCACTTGCTGATGCTGTTGAGATACTGAGGTTTACGATTCAAACCTTTTGTAGTTTCGTACAGGGTTTCGTATGCAGAAAACTCTTCTTCGTAGCCTACATCACCGCCAGAAGTCAGGTTATCGATTTGCCAGTGGAGCTCGTCGATCAGTTTCCAGCGAGACTGCAGCGAATTCAGTTTGTCACAAATTTCACTTTTCTGTCAACTCTTTGGTGTTGATGTTTTAATCACCCTAGAGAGCGCCCGAAATTAGTGCGTTGTTGGCTAATGAACTCATCAGACCTTGATGGTACTCCAGTTTCCGCAGTTTTCACCTCGTAGTTCGTCAGCATGTCACGAATCGCTTCGTACCGCTTCTTTGTGGTGGTGTAGGTATCATTGATGAAATAGTCGTCATCCAAGTCACTGTCTGTTTTTTTTTAGAACCCCATGATTCATGTTGAACACCTCCCATTGAGCATTCAAAGCATCCAACCTTTTCTGTATGTATGTTCTGACTTGCGTGAATCAGAATCCTTTTGAAGTTAGCCTCAATTTTAAGGATAGATTCAATGATTGTTCTCTGTTGTTGAAGTAGGTTCTCCATGGTTTAAGGACGATGTTGTAAATAGTTGGTTTCAGATACATGTGACTGCGACTCTTACCGTAGTATGCACCTCAATCAGCTGGTGAGACCCGCTTGTGGGAGGCCAGCAACCAAAGTGACACTACAGATAGAATCACGAATTACACTTTTATTTTTTTTTTTTATTTTTTACAAATACACTTTACTGTTGAACTATTGTAGACGTAATATGCAAGTCTTAGTTCACGTCGAAAGCTCGAAGGACCAAAATGTAGGGGTTTTTGTGAGTTGTGACCCTCTACATATAATTGATATGTAGTATATTAATGTAGGTTGTATCTTCTACGTTACGGGATGTGGTAATTAAAACTGTGTCCGTTTCCGTAGAGAGCGTTTATTGTACTGAAAATACTTATGAATGAAAAATGTAATTATAGTGAACGTGTAGCGCGCAGGCGCGATATCAGCATTATTTTCTAAACTGTTGAAATATCATGTACTTGCTCGTACAAACATAATACTTATTAAAGTCATTTTTACTTTTACCACTGGTTCGCAAAAACCTCTGTCCTGGGAAGAACCAGCAAGAACCCAGCGAGACTTTTTTTAAAAAAAGCACATTTTACAATATAATATTTTATACAATTGTTTTGAAAACATTTAGAAACAGCATGGTAGCGATCACCTCATTCCAGGAGTTATTATCAGTCATGTACTCTAGTAGTATAATAACCTTACTAGACAATTTTGCTAAGAAATAATTTAAACCTTTTGACAGAAAAGGTCTGCATATAATTATAGTAATTGTTGATGCCGCTCTGAAATGGCAGGAGTTACAGTTACAGGCATAAGGGGTGATTGTGGGATGTTACCAATGTCTTCAATATTCATGGATTGTAATTCCATATCCCTGTAATCATTTGTGTCTCCATACAGTTGTAGAAGCTGGCCGACAAGATTGCAGACTCATTCTAAATGATCCATCTGAAAAGTGTTTCTTTTCATCAACTAACCGAACAGACTATAGTTTTACAGTGTCTACCACCTAAATAATAATATTTATTAATATTTTATTTATTTCAATCTTTATTACTAATAAACAGACTTAATGCCTCTTACATTATATATAAATAGCATGTACTCGTTTCCCTTCATAATATTTTTGTAGTAAACCAGATTCCACTGAGGTAAAAAGAAATAAAAATACATCAAATCAGAAAGGTAAACAAGTGAAGTAGTTATTTTAGAATTATAACATTATTTGACTAAGTACAAGTTCTTAGACGTTTTATTTACATTAATTTCATTTAAGGTAAAAAATATTACTTGTGTATTAAGTACAAAGGCATACAGATATGGGGTAAGGTAAGGAAGAAGTACCATCTATCTAATAACAACTAAAGAAAAAAAACTGTGGTTATCGAATATCTCCCCTATAAGGCAATCTGTGGGGGAGGTCTATGTTCAGCAGTAGACTTTTGATAGGCTGTAAAGTTAAAGATAACCTGGTAGTGAATAGCCAAATTGTTTGTATGATACTACAAACATCAATCTGTGTGCCAAAGCGATTATGCCAACTCCTCCGGGCAAGCCTATTTCAGGCAGGGGATCACTTACAGGCTGTTAAAGTTAAGTAAGTACCTGGTGTGATGGTATCCACTGCAAAGTAATATCTTTTTCTGCTGAGTTAATTGGCACAGCCCGTGTGTGGTGAGCTCTTAAAATTGAAGATCCACATGGAATACAAATCTTCTAATGGAATGAGCAGTTTCAATACTTTCTTGCAATATTCTTAGCAGTTACAACAAACTGCATCAAGTGCAAATAAAATAAAAATAATGCAAACAAAATTATTGCTTCCTGATGGAGTTTAAATATAATAAACATAAATAGTAGATGTATTTAATCAAATATTAACACTAATATGTATTCCTAATAACATCCATTTATTTTTATGTTATCTATATCTATAAATATTAAATTCAGAAGGAATGTGTACATTCCTTTTGAATTTACAACGTCTTCTATTAACAACTACCAATAAAACTGTGGTTGCCGACTTGTCTACTAAGCATGGCAACTGTAGCAAGTATCCTCCTGTGAGGAAATCTGAGGGAACGTCTATGTTCAGCAATGGGCTTTTGATAGGATGTAACGGTTGTGGATATAGTTACTCTGACAGACACTTTTAACATAGATTTGTGTATATTTTGTGTGATTTTATTTTATCTATTAATTAAATTAGATTTTACCAATAACATAACACTTCAATACTTTGACACCTTTAAGCTTTTAACATACTAATAAGAATTGTGTTTGTCATTTGTTTTAGGTAATTCAACATAAATTATAGATTTTCCAAAATTCTAGGAGCAAAAGTAAACTTGTATTATACACTCACATATACTTTTAATTAAACTCGTCAGTTTTCATTTCGAATGTCATTGGCGAATTAAATACATAATGTGGAATATTTGGCTAACCTGTATAATATAATCAACACTTGTTGCATTGATTAGACATTGACATATGAATTTGTTAGTAATATGAAGGGATATTTATTAGTATTTACACAGTATTTACAGTGTGCTCGTTACAAAAACCCATGTTTATCAAATATTCTAATCATTAGCTCTTACCCGCGGCTCGCCCGCATGGTCACTGGGAAATGAACTATCCATTGCTTTTGAATTGAAAGAAACTGAGTTTTATAGATTTGTCAGAGATGCAGCCATTGAAAGGAAACTGAGCAAAATTGATTCGTCAGCCTATTTAAATGTTTTGAAACGCAGCGTATAGAAAGCATGAAATAGCCTGTTTATTCCAAATGGAAATGGGATATTTTTAATTAAAGGAAACTGAGCATAATTATCCGTCAGGGATGTAGACTTTTGAAAAGAAACTGAGCTAAATTGATTCGTCAGAGATGCAGTTTTCTGAATTGAAAGGAAACTGAGCCAAATAAAAGATCCGTCAGAGATGCAGCCTTTTGAGTTGAAAAGAAACTGAGCTTAATAGATCCTTCAGAGGTGCAGCATTTGCAATTGAAAGAAACTGAGCTAAATAGGAAATTTTTAATTGAAAGGAAGATCTGTGGGCATTCTGATTGATTGATTGTGGGAATTTTGGAAAAACTAACTGAACACTATTTTTAAGACGCTACTGTACACAATGTTATATGTTTTCCATTCGGGGAAAGAATGTGGAGATTCTGGGCATTTGACACGCGAACATGCTACATACAGCTGACCATGAGAAGCACGATTTTTCTAAGTTGACCCCGCTACCTGTAACGTTTGCCCTGCGCTTTATTAATTGTCATTGCAAAACTGAGTTTAATAGGAACTGCAACCTTTGAATTGAAAAGTAAGATCTAAGGAATTATAGGGATCCGTGGTATAATAACATTTTCACCTTTTATGCCTGTCAAAATTGTAGCACCGATTATGTTCCGTCCAAGATGTGTCACACGCAGCCTTGTCCCGTTACATAACCGAGGAGCATCTAAATTTCGCATTAGCATGAGTGGGACGCCTAATTTTAATTGAAGCTTATGTGAGAGCACACCTGACAACTCTAGAGAATTTAGAAACTCTACGGGATATGAAGTGCTCTGTTCTGTGTCCATAACTGTGTCTACTGACAAATACTCTGTTATTTCTCCTGCTACTTCGCTTAATATATCTGAATTTATTTTGTTAACGCTCTCATTTTTTGGTGCAAGAATCGCCCTTTCACATAACCATTTGTCTTCATGCACGTTGTTCGTTAAATCTGAATAAACGCTCGCAATTAATTCGGAATGACTCTGTACTAAATTACAAACATCTCTCGTCAATTTAACGCAGCCCTCAGCATCCGTTTCCAACCGCCCATCGCCAATTTTTAATAGTGTGTCAGCATAGTTTCCAGAATTGATATCATTATACAAATGCACTCTCATATTCGTAGTTAAACTGAATTTTGTCACCTTGTTCCATAAAATAGACGACTTGAGGCATGCTTTAATTTCATCTGCAGGTGTGCCCTTTTGAATGACAGGTAAAGTTTGGCGAAAGTCACCAGCCAGTAAAACCACCATTCCTCCCATTACATCGGTATTGCTGCGCAAATCCTGGAGCGTTCGATTTAGTGCTTCTACAGCTTTTTTATGCGACATTGTACTTTCGTCCCACACTAAAAGTTTGCATTGTCGTAGCATTATACCTCGTGCACTATTTTTGCTAAAGTTGCAGATCGGCGATTCTTCCTGGGCTAGATTTAGAGGGAGTTTTAAAACAGAATGTGCAGTGCGGCCCCCGCTTAGCAGCGTGACGGCTATACCGGAGGAAGCTACGGCCACAGCAATGTTTTTATCTTTCCGTACTTGCGCTAATAATAAATTTAACAAAAATGTCTTCCTAGTTCCTCCAGAGGCATCTAAAAGAAAAGTGCACCATTTTCAGATTTAATTTGTCCTAATACTTTGTCAAAACTCGTTTTTGTTCAGGAAGCAAGCGGGTACAAATTCGGCTACTTGCTGCTGCAAAGCTGGTATATCGTAGTTTGTTTCACGTATAACTTCATCACTTAGTTCATTTTCGGTTGTTCGCTGAGGGCTTATCATTCCAAAGTCGCTTAATTTTTTACCTACCATTGCCATTACTTTATCTTCAATTTTCCAAGTGTTTCATTATAAATGTGTTTATTGTATGTCATGTTCGCGTGTGTCTGCTGTAACCTTCGCAAAATATCTTCCGCCATGTACTCTTTATATTTGTGCCACAATTTATGTGCATTAGATAGCCCACAAGATGATATGAGAGTTGCATAAAGATCCCTAATTTTGGCTGGTGACTGGCACTGCACAGCTTCCTCCATGGTTTCATCCCAGTGATTATCGTTTTCTAAAAGATGCAGAGCTTCACATGCTTCTCTATAAGTTGCGCATTCCTGACCGTTGACAGTTTTAAGGTCTTTATATCCTGTAGGACCCCGAACATGGTGCAGCAGCAATCGTAAACAGAAACATTCAAAATTAGTTACATGGACGGTATACACACGACCAAGAGCATCTGATGACTTTACACCGGGCCAATTTGCAACAGGCGCGCCTTGAATACGGCGTTTCCACTCCTTCCTAGATGTGTTCCAAGTATAATAGCGGGGGACTTCAGAATATAACAACGTTTTTGCAAAGGGTTGGTTTGACAAAGTTGAAAGAAGGCTGTTAGTGTAGTTTTTGGCGGTGATGCAATTCTTTCTAGGAAATTTCTTTCGGTGAAATATACACGCTCTTCATTTTCTAAGTGCACAGCAAGGTGAGTAACTGTTGGGTGCTTTTCGTGTAAAGGGCCAAGGAGACGCCACGCTGCCTTGTTACTGCTGACATAACGCCTGCTTGAAAGGTCTGTACTTCATTAACGGATTTGCCTCACCTTCACTCCTGAGATTAAATATTGCTTGGTCGCTTCCTTTATTTATGTACTTACAGATTTACTTGATTGCGCGGACAGAGCTACATGCTTCTACATTAATGTGGGCATTAAACATTTTACATAGAATGGGCGAATACGGGACAATCCAGCTGTTATCTAAGGTTTCGAACGCTCCAGAGCGAGATTTGATTGTAACTTTCCTGCCACCATCTTCGGGAGCTCTGCGTCTGTATAAAGGGTAGTTTGTCATTGTGCACTGTTTTTAATAGCTGTTTAGGGAATTTCTTTGTACATTTTCCTTCTTTCATACATGGCGATATTGAATTTCGTGCTCCATGGACCGTGAATCATATTTCGGACGATGGTATCATACAATTCTTTATCTTGCTCAGGATCCGGAATCTCGGCGCTTATTATGTCGTCTATTTGGCTGGGCCGCAACTTCTCTTTAAGCCATATTAGAATGTGGGCATGCGGTAATCCTCTTTTGCCATTCAATTGAATACATGAAGCACTGCACCTCCCGAAAATTTTCCCTTTGTTAATTACATACATTAATTTTGCACTTTAATCTAAATACTCTAGCAACTAAATCGTTTCTGTCAGTACTTTTTGGCCGGCATTAGCTCCTCGGTTATTTCTTTCCATGTGGGATTGCAAGTAAAAGTAACAAAAGATCAGGTCTTCCGTAAGTTCGTACATAGGCGAATGCGTCTTGTGTGTACTCATGTAGGTAGGGGACTGTTAACGAATGATGAGGGCAGAATTACCATTTTACCTAAATCTCTGGGGCTTACATTGGCGTCGCTAGAAACTGCATCTTGTAAATGTATATAATTCTCAACGCGCAGCTTTTTTTGATTTAAAGATATATAACGGAGACGTTCACTTTCTACCTTCACATACATGTCTACCAAAAATTGATGAATTAATTGTCTACACCGGGCTAAGAGGTTAAAATCATTTTCTCGCAACATCATATGATACGCATAAAAATCCATACATGATACTTTTTTGTTCGGAGTAGGCTCCTTTGTGACCGGGTTAATGAGTGGAATTTGAAAATGATAACCCTCTTATCCTTTTTTAACAGGGTGGTTACAACGTTTGGCCAGTCAGATATTGACTTTTTTGCATCTAGGATTAATATAAAATGCATTAAATATGTGTTATGGCAAAGAGATCCAGAAGAATGTAATATAGTTGCATTTATATTAAGATGGTCTAATTTGTATTTTTATGCATTTCCGCCATTTTCAGTTCTTATAAAAACAATTCGAAAAATTAATAATGAAAAGACAAAGGGGTATCATTATTTTCCCTGTTGGGACTGCTCAGCCTTGGTATCCTATGATGAAATCAGTGATAGTCTCGGAAGTCATTTACTTTCACCGTTCATCAGAACTCTTTTCTTCTTCTTTTAGGACACCACACCCACTCCATGCACAACTTACCTTGGGGGCATGCATATTATCAGGACAGTGTTTCAACTAAATAAAACCCCGAAGTCAGCATGTGATTTGATGTTAGCATCTCTGTCCTCAAATACATTAAAACAGTATAATACATGTTTAGAACATTGGTGGCATCACTGTAGGCAAAATAATCATGAAATCTATATTCTATAAGGGCATCAGTACCTAATATAATAACATATTTTAACAGAGTTATTTAGTAAGGATTGTAGATATCAAACCCATAATTGTCATAGATAAACTCTTGCCTCAATAAAAAGATCACATCTAGGAACAGATGAAACAATAAAAAGGTGGTTCAAAAGAGTGTATAGGCTTAGACCGCAAACTCCAAAATATAGTGTGACATGGGTCAATAGTTCTAAATTAATTACAAAAATTGTATCCACTTGAATCACTTGCCTTAGATAAACTTTTCCTTAGATAAAAAATGTGCTATGTTGATTGCCTTTAGCACTGGGCAAAGGATACAAACACTATCTTTAATTAAATTGAGGAATGTAAATGTGACTGAGACAAGTTATAATACTGGTTTCAGACTTACTTAAGACATCTGCCCCTGGAAGACATCAGCCAATGTTAAATCTACCATATCTATACATACAAATAAATAAAATTGAAGTGTCTGTTTGTAATGTTAAAATAACAGCTTTTTACTAAATGCATATGAAAGTATATACGGTAGTAATAACAAAAAAAATTTTTTTGTCTGTCTGTCTGTCTGTTTGTTCCGGCTAATCTCTGAAATGGCTGTACCGATTTTGACGGGACATTCACTGGCAGATAGCTGATGATATAAGGAGTTACTTAGGATACTTTTATTTTAGAAAAGAATTAGGTTTCGCAAAAAAAAATTAAACCTTTGAAATCGTAGTAAATTTCACGCGGGCGAAGTCGCAAGGGACAGCTAGTTTTAAAGAAAACCCTGAGATTCGCCCAGCAAAAACTTTATTATTTTACATTGATACCACTAAAAAATTGAGAGATCAGTACGGATGTACACAAAATATTTTATGACATTTAGAAAACCGTATAGAGCAGCCACATGTCAAGCAGGCATAAGTAGGTAGCTTAAACAAGCAATGAGCGAAAGTGGTATTGATACAAGCACATTTACTCCACATTCAACTAGACATGCCTCAAACTCTAGTGCCCTAAGACAAGGACTTACAACGGATAACATATTAAAGACATGTAGGCTCAGCAAACTCTCAAACATTTGCAAGGCATTATAATAGATCTCTGTTAAATGATAACCACCTCTTTTCAAAAAAGCATGTAAAACAAACTCTACTTTATTAATATATACATATATAAATGAATATTTTAAATACTTAAATATTATAGATATATAAATAAACTAACAACATATTTAATTAACATTGTCCATACTAACTAACGTCTGATGTCATTAAGTATTCACGCACCAATCTTTTAAAGCAGTCTTATTAGGTGTTTTCAGAGTTCAGAGTAAAGCGAATGGTGAAGGTTTCAACGTTTGTAAAATGTAATGGGATACTAAATTTATAATTAGACGAGGAACGGAGAATTCTATCATGCGTTGAGAAAGGTATTGAAGGATACAGTTTCTTTTTGTATGGATATGGGCCACAAAACTGTGATGACTCGTAATAAAATGTAGCGATTTATTTCTTATAATCTCTAGATTACTATAGTAATATTAGTTATATATAAAGGAATACTGAGGAAAATAACAATCAAACAACGATCTCATTATAACTTTAAAATCCCATACGGGCGACTGTCTAATAGTTTTTATTGATATCCTATGTTATAATAATTGCACTGTGAATAATAAAAGTGTAAAAATTTATGGTTCTTCAAGATTCTTAGTACAACTGGTGGATGGTTTTCTTTAGTAGTACGAGTAAACAGCACGAATAAACAGACGGTGATGTATTGATTCTTAACTGTATTTGTATTTATTGTGGTGTATTGAATACTAAGCACAGAATACATACAAATGTATTCAAGTGAAACAAAAAGTAAGCCAAAACTATGCTCAACTAATTCTAAAAAACAAAAACACATGTACTTATTGATCTAATATCATTTGCAACCAGTAACACGGTTTTAGGTACATAATGGCGTCCAACAGTGAACTTTTAAGGGGTGTTTGCGAGTTTACCTCTACAGCGATTAGAAAATAAATAGCACGTTAGATGTTTTGAACTGGTCGTGTTAGGATAAAAACTCTGTATTGTCACTGTATTTGTTGTTGTAAAATCATGACATTCTTAAAGCAGTATTAAAAGTGACACACATGCCACCAGGTGCAGAGTCAGGACATTGTTATTAATATGTATTGATCGAATAACATGTTTTACATTCCAAAACACAATTAAAACCAAAATGACTGGATAGTAACATATCCGATTTTACGATATTAACCACGAAAAATAAATAGCATGTAAGGTGTTTGAACTATTTGTGTTATGATAAAAGAAACACTGTATTGTCCTCATTTTTATTGTTTATTATTGTAAAATCATCATATTCTTAAAAGCAGTCTATTATAAATATCACAGGCCGCGGGTGCAGTGCCAGGACATTCTTTTAATATGTATTTGATTAGCATGTTTACGTCCAACCACAATTGAAGCTAAAATGTAAAATTCTCGAGTACAATCTCGTACCGGTAGCTCAGTGTGGGGCGGCTACCCTCTAGATGGAGTGACGACCTGGTAAGACATTCAAAAGTCGATGGATGCAGGTGGCTCAGGACCGTGCTTTTGTATAATTTCTTGGGGAGCCTATGTTCAGCAGTGGACTTGTGTTAGGGCTGTAACGATGAAAGTTTTAAACTAGTTGTTACGGATACGGCTCGACCGGGTGGGACACGCTCTCTCCTGAAAACGCACCAGCGTAAAATAGTAACAATGCTCCTGTGTTTCATATGGTGAGTGTAGAGAACCGGAATCCTTTTTACTGGAAACAAAAGCACTCCATAATTAGTCCTCAAGGGTGACAATGCATCTGCATTTGATTCTTAAACGAGGATAAATGTAGATGTCTATGAGCCACAGCATCTACTTACCATCAGGTGGACCGTGCGCTCGTTTGTCACACTTATTCTACAAAAAAAGGAGATTGACAATTGAAAGAATACGAAAAGTATCAGAGCATCTATTCAACTTGCTCGGCGTTTATTTATAAATTAGGTGCTTTATTTTTATAATAGGGACATAGTAGAAACAGGTCAAGTAAGCAACAATAATTACAAGTTTTATTGATTATTATTCGTCATCATTACAACAATTCACTGCTGAACATAGGTCTTCCCATTAATATATAATGTAAAAATATTCTATAGTCCTTCAAGTCAACTGCCATCGCGTTTCGTCCCGTATGATGTCGTAAAAGAAGTCGTAACAGAGTAAAATAAGCTACCAGGAGATAAGCAGCAACATCTCCTATAGAATACCACAAAAAGATTTGGTTGCCCAAGCGCGTAGCAACTGTGGCAAAACTTCTCAAATAGTAATGATGCATATTTATATTACTATATAAGTAACCATCATTACTATTACAACCTATATACATCCCACTGGTAGGCACAGGCCTCCTCTCTCATTTCTGGGGGTTTCAGTTTTCTCATCAAATGTCCGCCGCGCTTTCCCTTTGTACGTGTTGGCGAACTTCACATGTCTTCGAAATATTTTTTTTGATTTCTCAGACATGCAGGTTTCCTCAAGATGTTTTCCTTCACCGCCGAGCACGTGGTAATTCTGCACTTAAATTGCAATTAACAATTTCATTGGTGCCAGCTCATTACTACTTGTTATAAATTATTCCAATCATTGTGAGGGTTCATTTAAGTGGTATTCACAAATACGAGCCCACAGTGGCACATAAAATAAGTTATCAATCAGCAATCTCTCTTTTAGGATAGTAGTTCTTTTTTAGTTTAGAGTATTATTAAGAATCTAGATAAATGATTTTGTAACTTAAATACAGTGACGGGAAGTAGAAACGGCACACGCTTATGACTAGCCACAGAATAGAATAAGTCATTTTTTATTCAATATAGATTACTGTAGGGGTTTTTGAGTTGTGACCTCTACATATAATTGATATGTAGTATATTAATGTAGGTTGTATCTTCTACGTTACGGGATGTGGTAATTAAAACTGTGTCCGTTTCCGTAGAGCGTTTATTGTACTGAAAATACTTATGAATGAAAAATAATTATAGTGAACG
This sequence comes from Parnassius orleans, assembly GCA_029286625.1. NCBI lineage: Eukaryota > Metazoa > Arthropoda > Insecta > Lepidoptera > Papilionidae > Parnassius > Parnassius orleans. The sequence continues at coordinate 30,955 of JAGSMP010001195.1, read as the reverse complement.
TGTCGCGCGCGCAGGCATAATATCAACATTATTTTCTAAACTGTTGAAATATCATGTACTTGCTCGTACATCTTGCCAATTTATAAACAAGAAGAAAGTTTAAGGCGATGAACCCTATTGAGTTTACGGGCAGCCGTTGCGATCACCGCATCCACACTATCGATGTCCGAGACTCCATGCTCCGATGAATGTCCTTGGGTTGGCTGCTCGACATTGTTGGGGTCTGGCTTGTCGCGAAGATTCACGCTGCAGCCTTGACATCTTCTTTTCAGCCGGAATGTCCCCCATGCACAACCAAGGCTGCAATAATAAATCGACTACGGTGTACCTTGCGCCAGATTCATCAGGTGCGCATGTACATTCTTTCTTCACTGCCTGTTAGTTTCAACTCGCTGTGATAGTCGTTGCGAGCATGAATGATGAAGCTTTCTCCCTTGAGCATACACCCAAGTCCGAGTAACATAATCCCCGTGCCGTGTAAGTGCTGTGACGTCACTCCAGCTGGGCAGAAAATGCGCATCGTGCAGTCTTCGCAACAGGAGAACAGCCACGCGCCACGATTGTGTAATCGCACCCACCTGTCGTTGCAATCCTCTTGTGCGGCATGTTGATAAGTCGCCATTGTTTAATATTTGCGCTTCACATAATGTATCGGCTACCTTAATGTTGTAAATAGGTTGATTGATAGCACATAACATTTTGTTTTCTTGCAGATTTAAGCATGATGATACATCTCGGTTTTCTAAGGGTATTATCATGTCCCCTTTAGGTTTACAGCAAGGTATTCAGATGTGAGTACTATAGTTTTCTCTGTGTGTCCAGTTATTTGCGGAATAGGAATGATGCGGTTAAGTTCATATTGTTCGTTGTTTATTAGCGGTAGCTTCACTTCGAATATTATGTATGCACTTGTTAAGCGCACGTGCACTCGCGCCAGCTTGTATAGGCTTCGCGTGCAATGGCGTGTGTTCACACAGGGTAGCGATAACTCGCTTGGTAAATGACCGGAGATGATGTTGAGCTGATCTTCAAATTGGTTGGGCTTGATGAGATGGGTGTCAACTCTCCCGTCCTTCACGTCAGTTACTAGGTCTAGGAGTTGCTGTTGTATTTGTCGTATGTTTGAAATGATCAAGTTCACGGCCAGAGCGGTAGCTGTTATGTACATAGCATTGTCATGGCTGATTTGTGCGTTTTCCGTTTCAGCGAGATGATTGTCGATGATACGAAATGTGTGTTCATTACTTCCTCGTTTCTTTTAGAAGATTATATTCACTTTCGATGATCGATGTGTGATTTTTAGAGATTCAATAGATGATTTTCGTTTGACTGGATTATGTTGATATCCTTCACGTACTGATTGGCAAATCTCATCCAGAGTACCAAAAGGGAGTTTGCTAGGTATCCTATTCCATTCACTAGTCCTCTTTTTCTTCGAGACGGTCCATGTTCTGATCGTAAGATATCGTTATAGTGTTGAATTTCGTTAAGTTCGTGTTGAAACTGGGATGAAATTGTAAGATAGGCTGCTTCATTCTTGCATAATGTGTTCAAATGGTTGACATAGTTTTGTATGTTGTCCAAACTCCGCCAATATGTCGTCATGTTGTAGTATACAACCATTTTCCACTTATCTTGAATAATCTGCACATCAGACACCTTGTCAAAATAAACGACTCTTGAACTGCTAAGCCTTGTTATGTTGATCATTTGTTGCGTAGGGTCCAACACACATCGAAAATATGTAGTAACGTACAAAAAAAGTTGTTGAAGTGTTTTTTGCCGTTGTTGTTTCTTCGTTTTCTTTGTGTATTTATTGCAGGCTTCGTAGTGTCAACGTCAGAAGATGCAGTTGTATAAGATGACGGATCCAACGGAAGGCGTGACAATTTTGTAATCGGTCGCTTCATATTACTTGTTTTAGTTTTCAGTGTGACGACTCGTACCCGGCCGTCCGCACCTGGGTGAGTCTCCAACACCCGTCCCAGGATCCATTTGGTAGGAGGAATGTTGTCTTCTCTGACGATAACGACGTCCCCAACTTCTAAGTTTTTAGTAGGAAAGTGCCATTTGCTTCGAGTTTGTAGAGTTTGAAGATAGTCAGTAGACCACCTTCTCCAGAGTCCTTGTACATTTTCTCCGTAAGTTGCCATCTTGTAGAAGGTCATGTCATTACCCTCAGCGGATAGTGGTGATTCTAGAAGGCTCGCCGATTAGGAAGTGAGCTGGTGTCAAGCAGTCAAGGTCTTCGATATTCTCTGACAACGCCACCAGGGGCGAGAGTTGAGACATCCTTCAATCTGCGCCAACAGTGTAGAAAATTCCTCGAACGTAAGTTTTGATCCCCAAGTACTCGTTTGAGGTGATGTTTCAGGCTTTTTACTGCCTAGAGTCCACCAGCAGTAGGCCAGGAAGGAGCGTTAAAATGCCATTCAATGCCCCACTCTGACATGTTAGTTATGACGTCATTGTTTATGTAGCATTGTAATGCCTCCTTTCGTTGTTTTTCCAATGCTCTTGCTGCGCACGAAGTTGGTGCCGTTGTCGCTGTATAGATGTGACGAGGCTTTCCTCGGCGGGCACACATTCGTTTCAAGGCGTTCAGAAAAGCCACTGTGCTGAGATCGGAGACAAGTTCGAGGTGAAGAGCTTTTGTGCACAGACACACAAATACAGCTACGTAGGCCTTCATTGTCTTTATTCCTCTGCCCTTGTTAGCCTTTACCTCCATGCCCAGTGAAATCTACACCGGTGTGTGTGAAGGCCGGGATGGTGTGACGCGTGGAGGAGGTAAATCACCCATAAGTTGGTTGTTGTTGATAGTTTTGAAGCGATGACACGTGATACCGTATAAGTCGTTTTTCACTGCTCTCAAACCGCTGATAATCCAATATCTGTTGCGTAGATATGATAGAGTTAGTCTGGCTCCCCATGCAGGGTCCTCTTGTGCGCTTGGTCGATCAGTAACTCCGTTAACCTGTCATTGTAAGGTAAGATAATTGGATGTTTTGTTCTTGACTTAAGTTGGCATTTTCCAGTCGTCCTCCTACGTAAGATTTTGTGTTCGTCCAGGAAGGGGTTTAAGTTTAAAATACTGCTTGTTATTCGCACTTTATGATGTTTATTGAGTTGTGCAATGTCGTCGGCGAAATGATTAGTTTGTATAGCCTTGATAATTGCATTATGTGCGTTTTGCAGGTCACTCGTTGCTAAGTACGATGACCGCATGGCATTGTTGACGTCACGTGCATTGTTTACGAACCGAAGTATCCAACTTAGGATTCAAGTTACGCGCGCCATACAGCTGTATTTGTTTAAAAGTTCTTCGATTAATGGCATCGACCTTTGTGACACGCAAACTTGTTTGACCTTTTTCTCTTCAACAGTTGTGTGGGATGTTTCTTGAAGTGGTAGATCGTTGTCTTTTAGCCAAATAGGTCCCCACCATAAATGATGATTCGCCAGTTGTAGTGGAGTTAGGCCTCTGCTGGCACAATCTGCTGCGTTATGTTCAGACTTGACGTGCCTCCAGCATCCCGATGGCATGATGCCAGTGATCTGTGTTACGCGATTAGCCTCAAATGTAGTCCATCTTGAAAGCCCCCCTTGTAACCAACCCATAACGATCATAGAATCTGTCCAACCATGTATTGTTACACTCTGTGAGTTTATTGACTCTATGACCTTTTCATAAGTCGAGACAGTAGTAGGGCACCGCATAGTTCAAGCCGTGGTAAAGACGGGGTTTTCTTAATGGTGCGAGCTTAGTTTTCCTGCCACCAGCGTGATAATTTGTTGCCCTTCTTCACTAATAGATTTACAGTAGATAACGCAGCCGTAGGCTTTCTCGGAGGCGTCACTGAATCCGTGTAACTCGATGGGTTGTTTAGTGTTACCAATCCAGCGTTGTAAAGCGATGATGATGATGGGCAATGTTGAAAGGTTGTCCACTCTTGTTGTATGTCTTCGGAAGAGGTTCATCCCAATTTGTTGAAGCAAGCCAAGCTTGTTGAAATATGAGTTTTGCCTTCATTGTTACCGGAGACAGCCAACCAAGTGGGTCATATAATTTTGATAGGTCAGAGCAATGTCCGCTTCGTTGTGACGTCACGTGTGTTACTAAGTGGCGCCTTGAATGTAAACTGATCAGTGTGCGGATTCCAGGTTAAGCCGAGTGTTTTGTTACTCTCTGCGTCCTTGAAGTCAAACATATTCTGGCTTATGAGATGTTCAGGTAAAGTTTGAAGCAATCTGGGGTGGTTACTAGCCCATTTGCGAAGATTGAACCCACCGCCTTTAACAGGTCAATCAATTGGTTTTGAGCGTCTTGTGCTTCTAACATGTCGTTGCTGCCACCAAGTAGGTCATCCACATACAGCTGGTGAGTAAGGATCTCTGCCGCGAGAGGAGGATAGCGGTGTCCATCGTCCATTGAGTTGTATTATGGTGCGCATTGCCAAAAATGGTGCAGCTTTGGTACCATATGTTACAGTGCACAGTTGGTATTCTTTGATGAGATCTGTAGCAGAGTCACGCCATACAATTTTTTGCAGGTGTTGATCTTCATCGTGTATCAGTACTTGACGGTAAAACTTCTCAATGTCTGCAGTGTAGACGTATTGAAAGGCTCGCCAACGTAGAATCATAGATTGTAGGTCTTGTTGGAGGTTAGGCCCGCACTCCATGAGATCGTTCAAGCTTTGTCCTGTACTTGTCTTGGCAGAGGCATTAAAGACTACGCGCAATTTTGTAGTTGTTGAGTCCAGCTTTTGTACGCCGTGATGAGGTAAGTAAGCTTGGCTTATGGTGTTCAGTGCATGGCGTCATGTGGCCGAGTTGTAGATATTCGTCAATAAACTTCTTGTATGACGTAGAAAATGTTTCCTGTTTGGCCAATCGTTTTCTAACTGCCGAAATTGTGCGATTGCCTGTGGCTTAAAGTGCCCAAGGTTTGTTCGTAGTTTATTTTCATTGGAAGTCTGACTGCATATCGTCCGTCTTCTTTTCTTGTTGTTGTGGTTGAATAAATAGATTCACAGTATTCTTCCTCTGATGTTAGATTGTGATTGGTTTCAGTTATCTCCATCTCCCAAAATCGAGATACATCGTCAAGATTAATGAGCACGTGGCAGTTGAAGGTTTTGATATTGCCCAGCAGTACCCAGCCCACTTTTGTCTGTTGAGCCATGGGTGCGTGTGTGGGTCCTCGTAGCATACCACTCATTACTATGTCAGCATACACTCCAGCGTCTAACAGAACGTCCACTGGTCTCGAGATGTTGAAGTCGGGATCCGCCAGTTGTATGTTCTGAATATGTGGCCAGTCTTGTTTTTCGAAGGTGTAATTAGGCAGGTTGCTGAGCATGTTGGCCATTACCATGGCTTCGATTGTAAATGAATGGCCTCCGTACAAAGACTCACAGTCTAACCGTACGGTTCCGTTGCTATGATGTGCTGACGTCCCTATGCCTGAGACTGTGGCGTTTCGATTTTGTCTTTGCAGTCCCAGCCGTTGCAGCATCTTCAGTTATTAGATTTATCTGTGATCCTTGGTCGAGAAGGCATCGCAATTGAACAGTCGATCCATCAGCTGCCATCACCTTTAATTGAACGGTCGCTAGTAGGACTTCGTTATAATTTCCAGACACGTGGTTTGCCTTTTGCTGTGACGTATGTGGCTTGTTGCTAGGTATAACGTTATTTGAGACCGCGATTTCAACTTTGCGGTAAATATCGTGCAATGTTGTGTGGTGTGCTTCTTTGCACGCGCATCTTTGTTGGAGTTGCATTTATTGTCGTTGTGTAGTACAGGCAATTGCGACAAATATGTAGTTGCGAAATTGACCTCATTTTGTCTTCCGGTGACATGTCTTGAAACGACTTGCAGTAGAGTAAAATATGATTGTTTTACACAGCGCAATTTTTTCTGTGCTTGTATGATATGCTCGAAAGAAAACTACGCCTGTTGGTGTTGTTAAAGTCCTTCTTAAATTGAGCTGTTGCCTCCTTGTTGGTCGAATTGTTTGACTTGTTAGGTGTCTGTCTCTTCTTTTGAACAGGTTCAAGCGCAGTAAACTTGTTTTCCAAGTTTATCAGCTCATCCAAGGAAGGTAGCTCTCTCGGAGCCTTTCTGATCTCCATGTAGCTGCATACGTGTCAGGTCAATTTGCCAGTGAGAATGTGCACCAGGATCGGATCCCAAGTCGTTGTGTCGATGCCCAGATTGTGAATAGCATGTATGGTCTCGACACTTGTGTCATCATGTATTCTTCAGCTCGTATGCATTCTGTGTTTGCAACGCCGGTTGTCCCATAAGGGTTTGTATATGTTTTGTAAACAAAAGTTGTCGGTTGTTGTACCTATGGGTGAGTATCTCCCAACAGGTGTCGTAATTATCAGCTGATACTGTAAGATGCTGTACGATGCGCTCCCCTCGCCTTTAAGTTTGCCCTTGAGGTGCTGCATCTTTTGCGTTTTGTCAACATGACATTGTTGTGGATGGCTTCACAGTATAGGTCCATGAATGTAGGCCACTGGGTATAATTACCAGAAAAAGAAGGAATCTCAATTGTAGGCACTTGCTGATGCTGTTGAGATACTGAGTTAAGCTTACGATTCAAATCCCTTTTTGTAGTTTCGTACAGGGTTTCGTATGCAGAAAACTCTTCTTCGTAGCCTACATCACCGCCAGAAGTCAGGTTATCGATTTGCCAGTGGAGCTCGTCGATCAGTTTCCAGCGAGACTGCAGCGAATTCAGTTTGTCACAAATTTCCCACTTTTCTGTCAGCTCTTTGGTGTTGATGTTTTTAATCACCCTAGAGAGCGCCCGGAAATTAGTGCGTTGTTGGCTAATGAACTCATCAGACCTTGATGGTACTCCAGTTTCCGCAGTTTTCACCTCGTAGTTCGTCAGCATGTCACGAATCGCTTCGTACCGCTTCTTTGTGGTGGTGTAGGTATCATTGATGAAATAGTCGTCATCAAGTCACTGTCTGTTTTTAGAACACCATGATTCATGTTGAACACCTCCCATTGAGCATTCAAAGCATCCAACCTTTTCTGTATGTATGTTCCTGACTTGCGTGAATCAGAATCCTTTTTGAAGTTAGCCTCAATTTTGGATAGATTCAATGATTGTTCTCTGTTGTTGAATAGGTTCTCCATGGTTTAAGGACGATGTTGTAAATAGTTGGTTTCAGATACGTGTGACTGCGACTCTTACCGTAGTATGCACCTCAATCAAGCTGGTGAGACCCGCTTGTGGGAGGCCAACAACCAAAGTGACACTACAGATAGAATCACAATTACACTTTTATTTTTTTTTTTTTTTAAATACACTTTACTGTTGAACTATTGTAGACGTAATATGCAAGTCTTAGTTCACGTCGAAAGCTCGAAGGACCAAAATGTAGGGGTTTTGTGAGTTGTGACCTCTACATATAATTGATATGTAGTATATTAATGTAGGTTGTATCTTCTACGTTACGGGATGTGGTAATTAAAACTGTGTCCGTTTCCGTAGAGGCGTTTATTGTACTGAAAATACTTATGAATGAAAAATGTAATTATAGTGAACGTGTCGCGCAGGCGCGCATATATCAGCATTATTTTCTAAACTGTTGAAATATCATGTACTTGCTCGTACAAACATAATACTTATTAAAGTCATTTTTACTTTTACCACTGGTTCATAAAAACCTCTGTCCTGGGAAGAACCAGCAAGAAACCAGCAGACTTTTTTTAAAAAAGCACATTTTACAATATAATATTTTATACAATTGTTTTGAAAACATTTGAAAACAGCATGGTAGCGATCACTCATTCCCAGGATTTATTATCAGTCATGTATCTCTAGTAGTATAATAACCCTTACTAGACAATTTTGTAGAAATAATTTAAACCTTTTGACAGAAAAGGTCTGCATATAATTATAGTAATTGTTGATGCCGCTCTGGAATGGCAGGAGTTGATTACAGGCATAAGGGGTGATTGTGGGATGTTACCATCTTGTTAATATTCATGGATTGTAATTCCATATCCCTGTAATCATTTGTGTCTCCATACAGTTGTAGAAGCTTTCGGCCGACAAGATTGCAGACTCATTCTAAATGATCCATCTGAAAGTGTTTCTTTTCATCAACTAACCGAACAGACTATAGTTTTACAGTGTCTACCACCTAAATAATAATATTTATTAATATTTATTTATTTCAATCTTATTACTAATAAACAGACTTAATGCCTCTTAAATTATATATAAATAGCATGTACTCGTTTCCCTTATAATATTTTTGTAGTAAACCAGATTCCACTGAGGTAAAAGAAATAAAAATACATCAAATGAAGGTAAACAAGTGAAGTAGTTATTTTAGAATTATAACATGTTGACTAAGTACAAGTTCTTAGACGTTTTATTACACTAATTTCATTTAAGGTAAAATATTACTTGTGTGTAAGTACAAAGGCATAAGTATGGGGAGTAAGGTAAGAAAAAGTACCATCTATCTAATAACAACTAAAGAAAAAAAACTGTGGTTATCGAATATCTCCCTATAAGGCAATCTGTGGGAGTCTATGTTCAACAGTAGACTTTTGATAGGCTGTAAAGTTAAAGATAACCTGGTAGTGAATAGCCAAATTGTTTGTGATACTACAAAGTCAATCTGTGTGCAGCTTGATTATGCCAACTCCTCCGGGCAGCCTATTTCAGGCAGGGGATCACTTACAGGCTGTTAAAGTTAAGTAAATACCTGGTATGATGGTATCACTGCAGTAATATCTTTTCTGCTGAGTTAATTGGCACAGCCCGTGTGGTGAGCTCTTAAAATTGAAGATCACATGGAATACAAATCTTCTAATGGAATGAGCAGTTTCAATACTTTCTTGCAATATTCTTAGCAGTTACAACAAACTGCATCAAGTGCAAATAAAATAAAATAATGCAAACAAAATTATTGCTTCCTGATGGAGTTTAAATATAATAAACATAAATAGTAGATGTATTTAATCAAATATTAACACTAATATGTATTCCTAACATCCATTTATTTTTATGTTATCTATATCTATAAATATTAAATTGAAGGAATGTGTGTACATTCCTTGAATTTAAGCAACATCTTCTATTAACAACTACCAATAAAAAACTGTGGTTTGCCGACTTGTCTACTAAGCATGGCAACTAGCAAGTATCCTCCTGTGAGGAAATCTGAGGAACGTCTATGTTCAGCAATGGGCTTTTGATAGGATGTAACGGTTGTGGATATAGTTACTCTGACAGACACTTTTAACATAGATTTGTGTATATTTTGTGTGGTTTTATTTTATCTATTAATTAAATTAGATTTTACCAATAACATAACACTTCAATACTTTGACACCTTTAAGCTTTTAACATACTAATAAGAATTGTGTTTGTCATTTGTTTAGGTAATTCAACATAAATTATAGATTTTCCAAAATTCTAGGAGCAAAAGTAAACTTGTATTATACACTCACATATACTTTTAATTAAACTCGTCAGTTTTCATTTCGAATGTCATTGGCGAATTAAATACATAATGTGGAATATTTGGCTAACCTGTATAATATAATCAACACTTGTTGCATTGATTAGACATTGACATATGATTTGTTAGTAATATGAAGGGATATTTATTAGTATTTAAGTATTTACAGTGTACTCGTTACAAAAACCATGTTTATCAAATATTTCTAACAGCTCTTACCCATATTTCGCCCGCATGGTCACTGGGAAATGAACTATCCATTGCTTTTGAATTGAAAGAAACTGAGTTTTATAGATTTGTCAGAGATGCAGCCATTGAAAAGGAAACTGAGCAAAATTGATTCGTCAGCCTATTTAAATGTTTTGAAACCAGCGTATAAGGCATGAAAATAGCCTGTTTATTCAAATGGAAATGGGATATTTTTTAATTAAAGGAAACTGAGCATAATTATCCGTCAGGGATGTAGACTTTTGAAAAAAACAAGCTAAATTGATTCGTCAGAGATGCAGTTTTCTGAATTGAAGAAACTGAGCCAAATAAAAGATCCGTCAGAGATGCAGCCTTTTGAGTTGAAAGAAACTGAGCTTAATAGATCCTTCAGAGGTGCAGCATTTGCAATTGAAAGAAACTGAGCTAAATGAAATTTTTAATTGAAAGGAAGATCTGTGGGCATTCTGATTGATTGATTGTGGGAATTTTGGAAAAAAACTAACTGAACACTATTTTAAGACGCTACTGTACACAATGTTATATGTTTTCCATTCGGGGAAAGAATGTGGAAATTCTGGGCATTTGACACACGCAGACATGCTACATACAATGACCATGAGAGAAGCACGATTTTTCTAAGTTGACCCCCGCTACCTGTAACGTTTGCCCTTGCTTTATTAATTGTCATTGCAAAACTGAGTTTAATAGGAACTGCAACCTTTTAATTGAAGAAGTAAGATCTAAGGGATTATAGGGATCCGTGGTATAATAACATTTTACTTTTATGCCTGTCAAAATTGTAGCACCGATTATGTTCCGTCAAAGATGTGTCACACGCAGCCTTGTCCGTTACATAACCGAGGGCATCTAAATTTCGCATTAGCATGACTGGGACGCCTAATTTTAATTGAAGCTTATGTGAGACACACAACAACTCTAGAATTTAGAAACTCTACGGGATATGAAGTGCTCTGTTCTGTGTCCATAACTGTGTCTACTGACAAATACTCTGTTATTTCTCCTGCTACTTCGCTAATATATCTGAATTTATTTTGTTAACGCTCTCATATTTTGGTGCAAGAATCGCCCTTTCACCAACCATTTGTCTTCATGCACGTTGTTCGTTAAATCTAAATAAACGCACGCAATTAATTCGAATGACTCTGTACTAAATTACAAAAATCTCTCGTCAATTTAACAGCCCTCAGCATCCGTTACCACCCGCCCATCGTCAATTTTTAATAGTGTGTCAGCATAGTTTCCAGAATTGATATCATTATACAAATGCACTCTCATATTCGTAGTTAAACTGAATTTTGTCACCTTGTTCCATAAAATAGACGACTTGAGGCATGCTTTAATTTCATCTGCAGGTGTGCCCTTTGAATGACAGGTAAAGTTTTGAAAGTCACTGTGTAAAACCACCATTCCCATTACATCGGTATTGCACTACGCAAATCCTGGAGCGTTCGATTTAGTGCTTCTACAGCTTTTTTATGCGACATTGTACTTTCGTCCCACACTAAAAGTTTGCATTGTCGTAGCATTATACCTCGTGCACTATTTTTGCTAAAGTTGCACATCGGATTCTTCCTGGGCTAGATTGGGGAGTTTTAAAACAGAATGTGCAGTGCCCCCGCTTAGCAGCGTGCGGCTATACGGAGGAAGCTACAGCCACAGCAATGTTTTTATCTTTCCATGCCTAATAATATTTAACAAAATGTCTTCCATTCCTCCAGAGGCATCTAAAAGAAAAGTGCACCATTTTCAGATTTAATTTGTCCTAATACTTTGTCAAAACTCTCGTTTTTGTTGGGAAGCAAGCGGGTACAAATTCGGCTACTTGCTGCTGCAAAGCTGGTATATCGTAGTTTGTTTCACGTATAACTTCATCACTTAGTTCATTTTCGGTTGTTCCTGAGAGGCTTATCATTCAAAGTCGCTTAACTTTTTGCATTACCATTACTTTATCTTCAATTTTTCCAAGTGTTTCATTATAAATGTTTATTGTATGTCATGTTCGCGTGTGTCTGCTGTAACCTTCATGAAAATATCTTCCGCCATGTACTCTTTATATTTGTGCCACAATTTATGTACATTAGATAGCCCACAAAGATGATATGAGAGTTGCATAAAGATCCCTAATTTTGGCTGGTGACTGGCACTACAGCTTCCTCCATGGTTTCATCCCAGTGATTATCGTTTTCTAAATGCAGAGCTTCACATGCTTCTCTATAGTTGCGCATTCCTGACCGTTGACAGTTTTAAGGTCTTTATATCCTGTAGGACACCGAACATGGTGCAGCAGATCGTAGCAAAACCAAAATTAGTTACATGGACGGTATACACGACCAAGGCATCTGATGACTTTACACCGGGCCAATTTGCAACGCGCGCCTTGAATACAGCGTTTCCTCCTTCCTAGATGTGTTCCAGTATAATAGCAGGGACTTCAGAATATAACAACGTTTTGCAAAGGGTTGGTTTGACAAAGTTGAAAGAAGGCTGTTAGTGTAGTTTTGGCGGTGATGTTCTTTCAAATTTCTTTCGGTGAAATATACACGCTCTTCATTTTCTAAGTAACAGCAAGGTGAGTATGTTGGTGCTTTTCGTGTAAAGGAAGCCAAGGAGACGCCACTGCCTTGTTACTGCTGACATAACGCCTTGCTTGAAGGTCTGTACTTCATTAACGGATTTGCCTCTTCACTCCTGAGATTAAATATTGCTTGGTCGCTTCCTTTATTTAATACTTACAGATTTACTTGATTGCGCGGACAGGCTATGCTTCTACATTAATGTGGGCATTAAACATTTACATAGAATGGGCGAATACGGGACAATCCAGCTGTTATCTAAGGTTTCGAACGCTCCAGGCAGATTTGATTGTAACTTTCCTGCCACCATCTTCAGGGCTCTGCGTCTGTATAAAGGGTAGTTTGTCATTGTGCACTGTTTCTTTAATAGCTGTTTGGGAATTTCTTTGGCATTTTCCTTCTTTCATACATGGCGATATTGAATTTCGTGCTCCCATGGACCGTGAATCATATTTCGGACGATGGTATCATACAATTCTTTATCTTGCTCAGGATCCGGAATCTCAGCGCTTATTATGTCGTCTATTTGGCTGGGCGCAACTTCTCTTTAAGCCATATTAGAATGTGCATGCGGTAATCCTCTTTTTGCCATTCAATTGAATACATGACACTGCACCTCTCCGAAAATTTATTGTTAGCATTTAATTTTTGCACTTTAATCTAAATACTCTAGCAACTAAATCGTTTCTGTCAGTACTTTTTGGCCCGCATTAGCTCCTTTATTTCTTTCCATGTGGGTTGCAAGTAAAAGTAACAAAAGATCAGGTCTTCGTAAGTTCGTACATAGGCAGATACGTCTTGTGTGTACACTCATGAGTGGCAGGACTGTTAACGAATGATGAGGGCAAATTATTTTACCTAAATCTCTGGGGCTTACATTGGCGTCGCTAGAAACTGCATCTTGTAAATGTATATAATTCTCAACGCGCAGCTTTTGATTTAAGATATATAACGGAGACGTTCACTTTCTACCTTCACATACATGTCTACCAAAAATTGATGAATTAATTGTCTACACACCGGCTAAGGGTTAAAATCATTTTCTCATAACATCATATGATACGCATAAAAATCCATACATGATACTTTTTGTTCAGGTAGGCTCCTGTGACCAGGTTAATGAGTGGAATTTGAAAATTCCCTCTTGTCCTTTTTAACAGGGTGGTTACAACGTTTGGCCAGTCAGATATTAACTTTTTGCATCTAGGATTAATATAAAATGCATTAAATATGTGTTATTATGCAAAGAGATCCAGAAAAATGTAATATAGTTGCATTTACATTAAGGTGGTCTAATTTGTATTTTATGCATTCCGCCATTTCAGTTCTTATAAAAACAATTCGAATTAATAATGAAAAGACAAAGGGTATCATTATTTTCCCTGTTGGGTCTGCTCAGCCTTGGTATCCTATGATGAAATCAGTGATAGTCTCGGAAGTCATTTACTTTCACCGTTCATCAGAACTCTTTTCTTCTTCTTTTAGGACACCACACCCACTCCATGCACAACTTACCATGGGGGCATGCATATTATCAGGACAGTGTTTCAACTAAATAAAACCCCGAAGTCAGCATGTGATTTGATGTTAGCATCTCTGTCCTCAAATACATTAAAACAGTATAATACATGTTTAGAACATTGGTGGCATCACTGTAGGCAAAATAATCATGAAATCTATATTCTATAAGGGCATCAGTACCTAATATAATAACATATTTTAACAGAGTTATTTAGTAAGGATTGTAGATATCAAACCCATAATTGTCATAGATAAACTCTTGCCTCAATAAAAAGATCACATCTAGGAACAGATGAAACAATAAAAGGTGGTTCAAAGGTGTATAGGCTTAGACCGAAACTCCAAAATATAGTGTGACATGGGTCAATAGTTCTAAATTAATTACAAATTGTATCCACTTGAATCACTTGCCTTAGATAAACTTTGCCTTAGATAAAAATGTGCTATGTTGATTGCCTTTTAGCACTGGGCAAAGGATACAAACACTATCTTTAATTAAATTGAGGAATGTAAATGTGACTGAGACAAGTTATAATACTGGTTTCAGACTTACTTAAGACATCTGCCCCTGGAAGACATCAGCCAATGTTAAATCTACCATATCTATACATACAAATAAATAAAATTGACGTGTCTGTTTGTAATGTTAAAATAACAGCTTTTTACTAAATGCATATGAAAGTATATACGGTAGTAATAACAAAAAAAAATTATTTTTTGTCTGTCTGTCTGTCTGTCTGTCTGTTTGTTCAGGCTAATCTCTGAAATGGCTGTACCGATTTTGACGGGACATTCACTGGCAGATAGCTGATGATATAAGGAGTTACTTAGGATACTTTTATTTTAGAAAAAGAATTAGGGTTCCGCGCAAAAAAATTTAAACCTATGAAATCGTAGTAAATTCCACGCGGGCGAAGTCGCAAGGGACAGCTAGTTTTAAAGAAAACCCTGAGATTCGCCCAGCAAAAACTTTATTATTTTACATTGATACCACTAAAAAATTGAGAGATCAGTACGGATGTACACAAAATATTTTATGACATTTAGAAAACCGTATAGAGCAGCCACATGTCAAGCAGGCATAAGTAGGTAGCTTAAACAAGCAATGAGCGAAAGTGGTATTGATACAAGCACATTTACTCCACATTCAACTAGACATGCCTCAAACTCTAGTGCCCTAAGACAAGGACTTACAACGGATAACATATTAAAGACATGTAGGCTCAGCAAACTCTCAAACATTTGCAAGGCATTATAATAGATCTCTGTTAAATGATAACCACCTCTTTTCAAAAACAGCATGTAAAACAAACTCTACTTTATTAAAATTTACTTTAAAAATATTTTTAATTAACATATTATTACTACTTAGTTGTATTAACAATCAATTTTTATTTTTTGTTCAGTGAAGTAACATTTTAATAAAAGATGATTTTCAATTTTAGTATTCTTTGAATCTTTCTTTCTTATAATTTTAAGTTCCAATTTAATGTGCAGATGCACCCATCCTACTTAATAAATTTGCAACTTATTAACCCAAGTAAATAATTCTAATATTTACTCTAAAAAGAATGACATTTGAGAAGCGTTAGGTTGCGTCCGTGTTGCAACTTCTTATTTTAGATCTACTCTAAAAGGACGCGTTTATCGAGCAAGGTGTAGACGATACTACCAAATTATCTCGGACTAAGCTCTAATAACAAGAAAAAGTAATAGTTTTAGATATTAAGCTCTAAGGTGGGACATTTTTATAAAATTTTAAAATACTGAAACTATGGCTATTAGGGTTCGTACACACATTTGTCAAGTCACAGTGAACTTGCCGATCAGTCACGTTAATGAGGGACGTGATGTGGTGTAGGTGAATATACCACGTCGAGCTTAACGCGTTGGTTGTGATGTGCCTGACATGCGGGCCGATTATATCAAATCCCAAACCAAGCATACAACTGCAAGACTTCAAGATACTATAAGTTCATACTGCGTAGTTCGAACCAAAAGTTAATAATTTTATTAAGTTTTGGTTCGTACTTCTACGTTCAATTCTGAAGGTAGCCGTGGTTTACTATGACTTTGGCACGTCGAACACTTCAGTCCCCTCGTGACCATGGGTGTATGGTAGAGTAGAGTTCGCGTAAACATAAGAAACCATTATGCAGGTCGAAATCATAAGACTACTACCAAATTATATTTTCGATGTGACTCGTCAGTGACTTGACGGCGACGTAAATGATGTGTGTGCATGAACCCTTAGTCGTAGAGCTACTAAAACCAGGTCATTTAACAAGGGATTTCGATTGCCATTGTGTATAAAAGTATGCCCAAATGTCTCGGTTGCGAGGAATATGTTTTCTTCTATTGATATCATCATCATTAGCTTGCTGCAGTCCACAGCTGGACATAGGTCTCTCCCAAGCCATTTAGCCCGATATTCAGCCATACGCATCCAGTTGCGTTGTTCTGTAGAAAGGCAATGTATTATCTGTCTAGCTTTAGTAGTATATAATTTTCATTATACATGCAAAAAATCCCATAAATCTGTAACATATTTTCATACAAAATATTTTTCTTTCAATGTAGGTTACGTCTTTAAGAATTTACAAAAGAATTCTTACATTTAATATATCCAACGATCCCTGAACAAATGTGATTATATACGATCTTTTGGGTGATAGTAGCAGTAACGAGCCGATTACGTATCATAAATCAAGAATATCTTTTGTTAAGTGAATCCAAGATCACAGATACACGAAACTTAATGGGTGCTAAATCTATAAAAATGGCCGTTTATTTGTAACTTTAGTTCTTTATTTCATTGTAAATTAGGTAAAATGTAGATTATATATTTATAACATTTTTCAAATAAAATAGTTTATGTTCCTAATATCTGCAATATTTCGTTTATTTTGTGTAAGAAGAAAGTAATAGTGTAAGTAAATATGCTCTAAACACCTTACATCTCTGAGAGTTTTAGTGTAAGGAAGAGTCTTGCATGTTGCCCCAGTATTATGTTAGCTATCTTCCCATGTCTCCAAAATATTCCCGAGACATACAGATTTCCTCGATTTGCTTCAACTACCTCTGAGCAGGTGGTTAATCAACAATCAAAATTGCAATAAAGAAATTTATTGATGTCGGCAAGGATCGAACTCACTTTGCTCGAATATTATGAAATTTTAATGTGAAATTAACCATTATCTACCACGGCTCGAATTTATTAGAACATGCAATATTTTACAAAATTTTCTTATGAAAATAAAATATATAGGATTAGCAACTTGTCGCTTACATGTATCCGAATTTATAAAGCCTTAATTGGTAAATTAACTAAACAATTTAATCAGCTCGCAAATTACCCCCTCCTAGAGTAAAAATAGCAAAATATAAGTTGACAATATTGTAAGAAAAGACTAACAAAAGATGTCCTCATTTTTACTGCAATTCGTAAGCATTACAAGGAAAATTTGAAAGATAAGAAAGGTACCTACAAAACTGGAAGAATAACAAGCCGAAAATTTAAAATAACTTCATTTTTCTTTGTGCCTCTTTAATTTAGTTTTTCTTTATTTCGTCTTTTTGTTGTACGATAAATTATCGCCATTGTTACTTCGAATGCCGAAGAATATGACATAATTCACCAATATTACACAAATTTCGTCTGGGCAGCGTTTGGGTAGGCTACGACACATTTTCTCATCACGTATTATAGTAAACCTGAATACAAGAGTATACAAACAGTGCGTGTGAGCCAGTGATGACATATGGATCTGAGACCTGGCCCTTAACTGTTGGTCGTATGAGGAAGCTCTGGTCGCGCAGCGATGGAAAGAGCGCTATGCTCGAAGTTTCTCTGTATGATATACTTCGTAATGAAGATATCCGCAGTAGAACCAGCGTAACCAACATAGCCCATCGGAGTGGACTTGTTACGGGCTGTAATTATGATGTTTATTAAAACTTAAATAAACTGGATGTAAAATTTAGAAGCAACTTGTCGGTAAGGATTTGGAGATAGAGATGAAAGAAGATGTTATAGTGGGATTCTTGTGACTTTTGACTCGAAAGAAACTGAAGAAGAGTTTACAGATTTAACAAACATAACATAAACTCACACCTGTCACCCATAGGGGTAGGCAGAGACTACGGAATTCCATTTGGCACGATCTTGACACAGCTCTGTCGCCTCCTTTACATCCATATATCTACGCAAGTACACGCTCGTCGGTTAAGGGTACTCCTAACCTGGGCCAGGTTCAATATAACGCCAATTTGGTCGATAAACCTTCGTCTAGGGCGTCCCTTCGACTCTGCCGTTCACTTCTGCAACATAAATTTGCTTTGTCTCTTTCCTCGTTCATTCGTTTACATAACAAACCACCGAAGCATTACTTTCTTAATTCTAGTCACAACGTCATCTTGCAAACCACACTTTGCTCTTATCACACTTTTCTCACCTTGTCATTCAGATTCAGCCCTAGCATACTCCTTAATGACCGCATTTCTACAGCATTTATTCTACTCTCGTGCTTCTTCTGGTAGACCCAACTTTCACCACCATACATCAAAGTAGGGACTAACACAGCATTATAATTGCCATACGTGCATTTTTGACATTCTGTCTTTTCATAATAGCGTGTAGGCCCCATTCACTCTATTTCCTGCGTTCACTCGTCGTTCTATATCCTTATCATATCTACCATCCCTGCTAAATAAACATCCCAAATATACAAACTCATCCACTTGCTCAATCTACTCCCTTCTATTCTTATTTCACATAACGTTTTACTTTCTTCTCTTTCAAAACCATCACTTTCGTCTTACTTGTGTTCACTTTCTCTTTTCACTTTCACTTTCAGATTTACAAATATAAAATTTAATAAATAACAGATAATATATTACTCAAGTACTGTATTATAATGCAAACAACTTCGTCTTAGATGCCAAATACACGCGCAAGTTTGACAAGTGATGTCTTTTAAATTAACGCAGAGATTTCTCCCCTAACTAACAACAAGTGCAAAGCTGCTCCCACAGCTAAAGTTCAACATCATTCGCTTCTACATGTTATTTTTGGAAGTGTCTGTTTATACGATAATCGAGCGATATTTTTTCTTATTTATACGATTGTTGTATGATTTATTTATTTTTATTCGTTCGGATATATTTTAAATATTTTAAATTTAAAAATAAACGACGTCCTCGAGTAAAGTCGGTAATCGTAAATGTAAAATTTTACAGGAAAATTATTTAATATATTTGTGGTATAACTCAGGAACCTGTTAGAATATTAAATGATGATATATCAAATGAAAGTTATTTTAAAGTAATTTTAAATGTATGCAATATAGGAAAATAAAAAATAGAAAATGCGCTAACAATGTGTTTAACAAATTTCTCAAAAGTGATGTTATAATAACTTTTAATAATATAACAATGGACCATTTTTATTCAAGAGGAAAAATTATATTACAACAAATAATTGCTGTACTTTAAAATAGATACGACAAAGGCATAGACATAAAGCTCTGTTTGCATTAAAAATAAAAATTATATTCGCTAAACAAACATCTAATACCAACAAATTTTCGAGAGATATTAATGTGTAATGTAAGGGTTTATGAAAAAATATTAAAACTTTATGAATATAATCATACTAATTTACTTTATAAATATTATCAAAATCACATAAAATCACCACTGTATGCGTAAAAATATTTTAAGTTTAGAAGGTAAGTTAATAATAATTTAGTTTTGAAATCTTGGAATCATTATTAAAATAAATTAATGTAATAAAATAAAAAGTAGCTGCAACCGCATTATTATTAGTTTTTCTAAACCTTTTCACCATCACAAAAACTGGGATTTAAGATGTGTTAAGCGCGGGCTCGCTCCACATTTACAAAACCTTGCAAAATCTGTATATAAAATCTCTTATTCGAATGGGCGGTGATATGCTTGTAGCAATTCAATGTTCTCAAATGTATTGTTACGAGCTTGGGGTTCGAGACAATTAAAACTGCCGAGTGAATTACCAAATTGACACTTTAATTACACAACACTAATTACAACTTAAAACCACACTAATAACAAAACACAATTTTACTATAGATCGTTTAAGTTCGTAGTTGTATCTTGAAGTCTTCGCTGGTATCGCCAATTCAATACTGCCTCGGTCGTGATCTACCCCTTTATATAGCGCCTCAGATACTTTCCAGAGCATTCTACAGTGAAACATCTAGAATATTCGGTATATCTGTCCCGAAATTTCTAGAAAGATCTTGACTCTCCTAGTTCGGCTACTCGATACCAGAGGGCGCTAGTGGCTAGTGTTGCCATGAACAAAACATTAATAGTGGCGCAACACTGCCCCTCCTAAGACATGCTCGTCTCCGAGCATTATTGACTATAATAACGCGGCAGTCGATCCACATGGACGATCTTAGGGTACCTCTTGCACCTTTCTGTATCCGGTAGGTTACGTCATTGATCCTTGTCACAATCCGGTACGGTCCGTCCCATTTAGCTTGAAGCTTGGAATTTCCTTTGCTGCGAACTGGATTGTGTAACCACACTAGTGAACCTTCGTCAAACCCTTTGTTGTTCATTTTGCGGTCATACCGTATTTTCATCTTCTCAGACGTTTGCTGTCCCGATTGTCTGACGTGCTCATAAATGTCATTCATTTTGTTCCGCAAGTCATTTGCATAATCGGTTATACTGCGTGGGGCATCAGGTGGTATTCCGGTGATCAGGTCTGCAGGCAGCCGTAATTCTTTCCCAAAATTTGCTAAAGCTGGTGTCACTGATGTACTTTCGTGAACAGCGCTTCGATATGACAACAAAAACGGTTGTATGTGCTGTCCCAGTCTCGTTGCCGTTTTCCACATTTTGCTAGGTACCTCTCAATGTCTGATTAAATCGTTCTACTATTCCATCAGATTGTGGGTGGTAAGTTGTTTTGTTTATGAGTACCCATAACTCGGCAAGTTTCCTGGAATATTTGAGACTCAAAATTCCTTCCTTGATCGCTGTGAATCTCTAAAGGTACTCAAAACGACAGAAGACTTCATGAACTAGTTTATCTGCAACTGTTGATGCTTCTTGATTTGGAATGGCGAGACTTAATCTCCAGTCCTGTTTGTCGTCGACAGTGGACCCAGTAAACCGTTTCTCCGGATCTTCCGTCTCAGAGTTCGTTTAACTCCCAGATGGCCTCTGAACAACCATTATGGTACAGCTGTAGAACATCAGTACTTTTAGCTTTAGGGACAACCATTTGCAAATGACAACTGTCTCCCGTACATTTTCCCATTTTCGGCACAGGACTCCATCCTGAATCAGCAAGCTGTCCCATTGGGCCCAATAGCTTTTCGTGGTCGAACTCATCGCTGAGACGTCCTCCACTTAGGCTTAGGGCACTGGCCTTCATCCATTCCAGAATCGGCTTGATGTCGGATCTTCCTGCTGTGCATGTCGTGGGCTGTCTTTCCACTCATTGTTGAGCTGGTCTGTCATAAGCATCCTCACAGATACCACTTCCTTACCCTCTTGTCTAGTACAATGCTTGCAATCTTCAGGACAAGGTCTTCTTGACAATGCATCTGCGTTGCCATGAGATTTCCGCTGCGATGTTCGATCACAAAGTCGTATTCCTGTAGTAGTTCAATCCATCTCGCAACTCGTCCTTCTGGATTTTGAACTGCAATAGCCATTTCAGTGCAGCATGGTCAGTTCGTAAGTGAAATTTCCGCAGAATATATTGCTAAAATGCTGCAACGACTTTACCACAGGCAATTCTCGCCTTGTGACACAATAGTTCCTTTCCGGCTTTGACAACGACTTGCTGAAATATGCTATCAAAATCTCTTGATCACCATTCCGTTGAGACAACACACCGCCAAGTCCTATATCACTTGCGTCTGTGTCAACTATAAATTCCTTGCCCGCATCAGGGTACCCTAAAATAGGTGTTTTACAGACGGTCCTTGAGCTCCTGGAATGCGATATCACAACTTTCATCCCAGCAGAAATGTCGCTTCTCCTCGGTTAGCTTGTGCAGAGGTTTGGCTATATCAAAGTTCTTCACAAATCGCCGATAATAGGAGCACAATCCCAAAAATGCTCTAACCTGCGTCTTGTCTTTGGGACCGGCCAATCCTTGACAGCAATTTTCTCCGGATCCGTGCGTATACCTTCTTCCGACACTACATACCCCAAAAGCTAACTTGCCGTTTGAATAGTGAACATTTCTTCGGACTCAACTTGAGGTTGGCACTCTGAATCTTCATGAGCACGCGTTCAGGTTTTGAAGGTGTTCCTCAAACGTACGGCCTACGATGATGATGTCATCCAAGTAGACCAGACAGGCATCGCCAATTACCCGGTAAGTACAAGCTCCATCAACCTTTCAAACGTTGCTGGAGCATTGCACAATCAAACGGCATGACTTTAAATTGCCACAGACCCTTTCCTGTCAAGAATGCAGTTTTCTCCTTGTCCTTAGAGTCAATTTCAACCTGCCAGTAGCCACTTTTCAGGTCCAGTGTGCTAAACCACTTAACGCCTGTAAGCATGTCCAGCGTGTCATCAATTCTTGGCAAGGAATAGCTGTCCTTCTTTGTAACGTCGTTCAGACGGCGGTAGTCAACACAAAACCGCATACTGCCACTGCCATCCTTCTTCTTTACCAGCACCACAGGTGCACACCATGGACTAGATGAAGGTTCAATAACACCATCCTTCACCATTCCCTCAATCATGGTTTCCACTTCCTTTTCACGTGCTACCGGCAATCTTCTTGGGCGCTGACGGATAGGCCATTCTTCTCCTGTGTTTATTTTCTTGAACTAAGCCAGTCTTTCCTATGTCAGCATCGTTTGACGAGAAAACATCGGCGTACTTGAGTAACAACTTCTTCGCCTTGACCACTTCATTCGGGAGAGAACGCTGCGACAGTCTTCTAAAGTGTTGTCACCCTCGTTTGTGCATCCTTGCTGGGGTCACAGTCGATGGATATTGGCACCTACGCAACCAATCCACTTCCTCACAAGTACCAACCAGTGTGCCTTTTCCATAATCTGTTCCTGATCACAAGGTTCAGCACGTACTCCTGAGATGTCGGTGGTTCTGACCAAGTTCAAGCCACTTTCACGGAAGGTCATTGTCCACCCTTTCACAGTACACAACGATGAGCTTGCCCAGGATTCCGGAAGACCCGGCACAATCGTTTCCGATCTCGGCGGCAGAACAATCTTCTTAGGCTGTACACATTCCTGGTATCGCCCCTTCCGAAAAATTTCCTCCTGTCCACATTTTAAAACACCTTGCTTAACATCGATCTCACAATAATTCTTCCTCATGAAGTCTAGCCCAGGATGCAGTCGTCCATTATATCAGCCACGATGACATTATGCAGGTAGATCATGTTGCCTAGCTTCAACTCCATCTCTTCTCTCCACGGGCGGATGCGCTGACCGGTGGCTGTTACCAAATTAATGCGTTCTCGGTTGTTTGCGGGTTCCCAAGGAACTGACTTATAAGTTGGGAACTGACAACCGTGCGAGAAACTCCAGTGTCTGGTCAGTTTACACGGCGTTCCGTTGACCTCGCCTTTGATGATTAGGCTGTTCCCATCATGGGTTTGTGAGTTGAAATCCTTGGGGCTTTTTAACATCAGCCAGCACCCGCCCCGCAGTCAGGCTTTTACTCGTTTCCCTGCTGCTGCTGGGCGGTGCTGTCCCACTACCCTCTCGGATCTATCACGTCCCTTTCTACAGTTCGCTTAGGACAGCTGGATCGAAGATGGCCTCTTTCCCCAGCCGTAGCACCTAGGGCTGTATCGCTAATGCAGTCGCGAACTGCAGCTGCTGCAACCTCCCTGACGCGATGGGATCGATGATCCTGCCGTACGGCTTCACCTCCAGTGCATGGGCTAACGCGTCCTTAAGCGTCTCGTGGTGCCCGAGCCCAGCAGCCCTGACTTCAAGGTCGCGGATGCCGTCGATGAATGTCCAGGTTCTAATGAGCGCAGGGCAGACTGGTATGCTTTTCGAACCAGCTTTTCCACCTCAAGGGCCCACTGCTGCAGGTTTTCGTTGCTGCGTTGCACGCGATCTTTGAGCTGCGCACGAAAGACGTGTTCCAGGTGAGCGTCGCCATATCTTGCCTCAATGCCTCAAGGGAGCTGCTCGTAAGTCACTTCCTTACCGAGAGCTTCCAGAACAGTTAAGGCCTGGTCGCGCAAGCCCTAGGTGAGAGCAGTCATGGCCTGACTTTTATTCCAGCCGTTCGCCTTCATGACAGCCTCGAACTAGATTTGTAGGCCGACCAAGAAGAAGTCCGTCGAACGGCGGCACTTTAATCCACGTAGCGAAGGTGTTGTAGCTACCAGGGGCCTGTAATTCCATCCCAATTTTAGGTCGTCCAGCGTTTTCTTCGTCAGCCATCACGTTGTCAACCCGATTGTTCACTTGGTTGATTCGGGTTTCAGCTTCCGACAGGCGGTTGTCATGTTGAGCAACTATCCTTCCACCTCCTTATCTCTTTCCCGAAGATAGCGTGAAGGTCCTTCATGGCGAGAAGCATCTGCTCTTCCTGTCGGCAGGCCTGCTGCTCGCAGCATCATCATCAGAGCACCTAAATCAGGTGCTGCAAATGCAGGATCTGCTGCTGACGGGCCGACCTCCGTGGTCGGCAGCTGGCCCTCCGACCTTGCGACGTTGTACCACCAAATCGTCTCTGGTCCGTCTCTTGTTGGCGTTGACGGGTACGGATACCCTCCGAGTCATCTTTAGGTAAAATCGGCATGATTAAATCCCGCTTCTGACACCAATTGTTACGAGCTTGGGGTTCGAGACAATTAAAACTGCCAGGTGAATTACCAAATTGACACTTTAATTACACAACACTAATTACAACTTAGAACCACACTAATAACAAAACACAATTTTACTATAGATCGCTTAAGTTCATAGTTGTCGCTTCGAAGTCTTCGCTGGTATCGCCAATTCAATACTGCCTCGGTCGTGGTCTACCGGCCTTATATAGCGCCTCAGATACTTTCCAGAGCCTTCTACAGTAGAAACATCTAGAATATTCGAGTACATACATTTATCATACATATATATTTAGGACAGACGCTGTATGCATAATAAACAACTTCCACTTCACACTACCACAATATCACTGCGCGCCTCATCCCGCGCAATACCTGTTTGCGCTTATACTCTCCTGGTACTCGGATTGATTTAACTTTACTAGAAGAAAGCTAAATTCCGACGTTGTCGTGCAAAATAAGTCCATTGCCGATCAATATAACCCAACAACATACAACTACAAACCAGACTGTATTATTACACACTTTTTATTATCTCCTGGTACTTATAATGGAAGACATGAGCGGCAAATCCCTTTCTGAGTCGAATATTTCCGGGCAAACAGAACAAAACACCCCTCCTAATTTCATTTTCCAACGCAGTAAAAGACTAAGAGAATGCTACTACGACTCTGATTTGCTTTCAAACAGGAAGTCAAATCACTGATATCATCTCTAATGTCACCACAGCAAGAGGAGCTAAAGAAAATCTACCCGACACTTATGGAAATTAAATCTACAAATAACAACATAGAAACCGCCATGGCTTCGCTGTCGGCACAAAATGAAGAGCTTAAAAATAAAATAGAACTACTCGAAGTACAAACAACGAAGGATAGAAATTATATCACTATTCTAGAGGACAAGTTAGAGGATCTGCAAAGGAGCAGCCGAAAGACTAACTTTGAGATCAAAAATGTACCAAATACGACTAAAGAATCCAAAGAAGAATTAATGAAAATGGCCATTTCCTTATCTAATGTAATTGGATGTAATATCGCAAAAACGGAGATTAGTGACATATACCGAGTTCAGAACAAGCGCGCTAAGACTAAAAATAGTACAATTATAGTTGAGATGACATCAACTATTCTGAAGTCCGATTTCTTGAAGAAATCTAAAGACTACAATAGAACATATTATAACGAAAAATTATGCGCCAAGCATCTCGGATTTAAGACGTTAGAGTACACTCCAATTTATGTCTCGGAACAGCTAACTGCAAAAGGAGCTCGACTTCACTTTCTCGCGCGTGATCTGGCAAAATCCAAAGGATATAAGTACAGCTGGACAGACTATGGCAAGGTACATATCAAAAAGGATGACAACTTTTCTAGTATTATCATAACAAGTGAGTCACAGGTCCATAATCTTTTACAACTTAAATGACTAGATGTTATATTATTGTTGATCATTTGTCATACTTACCATACTGGGTCCATATGGATATTAGATACTTAAAATTAATTAGCCCTAGGATAAATATTAAGCTTAATATCAGCTTAAACATTAACGTATACTATGTAATACTACTGATGATTACTTGTTGTACTCTCCATATTTTACGCTGTTGTTACGCCTATTTTTCTGGCTTTTATAGGGACTTTAGATATTTAAAATTAAAAAGTATTAGTATTTATAAGAAGCTTATTATCAAGTTAAATATTAACTAATACTATCTTAACATCTGCACTCAAACACACCTTCCACTCAATTTCACACTCATTCACGCTATCACTTCCACAACAAACACACATACACTAAATGTCTGTATAGCTACGTTCTTCTGCACCTATAAAACATTTTATAATGAATAGCACCTTACAGACTTTGAATGACATAGACAATCATGAAATAGCCCAAGTGTTCGACTGTGAACTCAACGACTTCACAAACCATATTAAGTCTAACTCCCCTGGCTTTACTATTGTTTCACAAAATATCAGATCTATTTATTCTAACTTTGACGACCTTCAACTAAATATAATATATCTTAAAATAGATATCGACCTGATAATCTTAACTGAATGCAGATTAAATCCAAATAAACAAATACCTCAAATAGCCAACTATAATTCACACCAATCTACTAATCATCTTAATAAAGCTGATGGAGTGGTCGTATATATTAAAAACACATGTCAATATAAAATAAGTGAAATAAAGCTTACTCATGCATCTTGTTTAGAGGTCCATATCTCACCTGACCTTATAGTCATAGCAATTTATCGGTCCCCCTCAACCACAAACGCTGACGAATTTATCCATTCCTTAAATCTTCACCTTAGTACCATTAAATCAACTAAAAATGTAATTGTCACAGGTGACATTAATATTAATCTGATAATAAATCAAGGCGAGCAATCACATGAACGCACAAATAGGCTTAACTATCTCAATATGCTGGCAATGCATGGGCTCCTTCCTGGTCATTTGCTACCCACGAGAGGCAAAAATTGTCTAGACCATATCAATATAAAACTCGAACCTGCCAATAAAACTGCGGTCATTGCAATTATTCACACAACTATCACAGATCACTTCATGACTTTCTAAAATTACAAACCATACAAACGTAATAAAACTTACTAAAATAAAATCAGTTTTCACTTTGAGAAAGGACTCGACCACTAAAAGATAGCAACCTGACCAACCTGCTGCAACTAACAAACCCTAACACTTTAACTAATAAATTAATCGAAATTCTTCAAAACTGTATCGCTCTTAGTACTATTACTATTGTGATCCGTCAAAATAGAGCCCTGAAACCGTGGATGACTATTGGTTTATTGCGCTGTATTTACAACCGAAACAACATGCAACGGAGATTGAGACTTGACCCTTTCAATTAGGTACTAAAAGTTACCTACAAAAGTACCGCAATTACTGCAACTGCATCATCAAAAAACAAAAAGAAAATATGACAGAGACGAATGCAAAGCACATAGAAACCCTAAAAAACGTGGGAGATCATTAACAAAATTACGCAGCGAAAACCTAAAAAAACAAATAACTTGGAACTCCTAGAACTATCCAATACTCCCCAGAACTCTACTAACAAAGTGAATAGCTTTTTCTCTAACATAGGAAAGATTCTTGCGGACAATATCTCACCACCTTCGTCTTCTACAGTAACTAATAACGGTCCTAGCTCATCTTTATCTGCCTATACATCGGCCTCATCTTTTGCTCTACTCGACACAGACCTTGTGAAGTTCATGCTACACTAATGGTTTAAAACCAAACAGTGCCCCTGGTTGGGACCACATTCCAGTTAAATTTCTTAAAGCTGCACACGAACAAATTGTGCCAATCTTAAGCTATTTGACAAACCTTTGCTTTGAGCAGGGACTTTTCCCGGATGCTTTGAAAGTAGCCCTAATAACGCCTGTGTACAAGTGTGGGGACAGGTCAGACCCGTCAAACTATAGGCCAATTTCAGTTCTGCCATCTATCTCAAAAATCCTAGAAAGACTCTTAAACTCACGCCTAATTAAATACCTTTCTAAGTATAACATTCTGTCACCTTCTCAGTTTGGGTTTAGGCAGGGAAGGTCTACTGAGGATGCGGTCATGTCTCTAACATCTACTATAGTTGACAAAGTGGATAAGGGTAGCAAATGTCTGGCAGTTTTTCTCGACCTTAAAAAGGCCTTTGACACAGTATCTGTCCCCATACTTCTAGACAGACTCGAAAACATAGGCATAAGGGGAACCCCTCTCGATCTGTTCAAATCCTACCTAAGCAATCGCAAACAAACAGTCAAAATAGGGGAGTTTACTAGTTCAGAAGAAACAATTTCATACGGTGTCGGGCAGGGAAGTGTCCTTGGTCCGACATTGTGTATATATTAATAACCTATGCAATATGACTATTGACAGCGGTCGCATATTCTCATACGCGGATGATACTGCCATAGTCTTTGCTGATAAGACTTGGGCTAAAGTTAAAAGGTCAGCCGAAATCGGTCTGTCTAAGATTGCAGTTTGTCTCAAGTGTAACCTCCTCACACTAAATGCCTCCAAGTCCAATTACATATGCTTCACCAAGTATACACACACACAACCACCACTCGAATTCCAAATAAAGATCCACTCCTGTGCTAACCCCCCAATTCCTGACTGCTCTTGTACAAAAATTGATAGGTTACAGTATACTAAATATCTGGGTATCATGATTGACCAACGCCTGTCCTGGCATATGCATACTGAACTGATAATGAAAAGGGTTAGGAAATTAATATGGACTTTTAAAACATTGCGACACGTTGCCTCAGAGAACCTTTTGCAGAAAGTCTACGTATCATTAGCCCAATCTATCCTTACCTACTGTCTGCCATGCTGGGGTGGAACAACAAAAATCAAATTTTTAGAACTTGAGAGGGCACAGCGATCTCTGCTTAAGGTTATGCTCTTTAAACCCTATAGGTTTTCAACCCAAAGCCTTTACCTAACCTCTAACCTACTGTCTGTAAGAAAACTTTACCTACTCCACCTTATTCTGTGTAAACATAAATCCCTCCCGTATGACCCCAAAAAACCGATTATGAGTAGCAGAAGAAGCTACTTGGTCGCTCCAACTGTCCCAGTTAGATCTGTTTTTGCCAAGAGGCAGTATGAAAGGCAATCTTCCCACTTATACAACCTATTGAATAAAGAGCTAAACATCTATCCTCTAAAACTCCGTGACTGTAAACTAGCTGTGACTAATTGGCTTAAGTCTAAAAGCTACGATGACATTGAGGCTATGGTATCATCGTTACCATAGTCTGTCTAGTAACCAATAGGACCGCAGTAACGAAATCGTTAGTGGAGGAAGTTTTGTCTGAATTCTTCCGATCCCAAGACATTGTCGTAGGGCTAACCTAAACTAAACCTAAACTTAAACCTAAAACATATATATACACGCAGGTAAACAATATTAACAAATAAACACAATGCACACACACAACACACACACACACACACACACACACACACACACGCACACAAACACACGCACACACACACACGCACACACACACACACATGTGAGCACGCACGTACACTAAAATCCCACTCAGATACATCCATCACACAAGTGCGCTCCTTATCCTTTTTGTATTTTGTACTTTCTTTTATTTTGTTGCCATTGCATACACTGTATAATGTTAAGTGGAAGAGCGGAGTCACTCAACACAAGCATCTCTTTGCTTAAAAGGTGATCTCAAACCCTGTACCTTAAAGCTTTATAATTGAAATAAACATTTTTTTTATTATATCTGTCCAGAAATTTCTAGAAGGATCTTGACCTCCTAGTTCGGCTACTCGATACCAGAGGGCGCTAGTGGCTAGTGTTGCCATGAACAAAACATTAATAGTGGCGCGCAACAGTATGTATGGGTACGCTTTTTGGTCTTCTTCGTCTATATTCATCGACAGTTATTTAATTTTGATCTTGAATCTTCAAAATTATACCTGAAAAGAGTGTATTTTCTTGTAAACGTGAAACACTGACCCAAGATCAGCCCATCGAATTATCTTACTATCTTTATCATGTTGTCAATTATCAAGATGTTTTTATGTCATAATTCACTATTTTATTCTTATTGCATTATT
Organism: Parnassius orleans; assembly: GCA_029286625.1. Taxonomy (NCBI): domain Eukaryota; kingdom Metazoa; phylum Arthropoda; class Insecta; order Lepidoptera; family Papilionidae; genus Parnassius; species Parnassius orleans. Next base: position 649 of record JAGSMP010001195.1, on the reverse strand, counting down.
TATCATTCGTCACAGCCTATCAATAGTATTTTGAGTTGTTATTAGGAAGATGCTGCTGCCCTCTCTTGTTTCATTTTTCTATGGCCTCGGAAAGCACGCACGTCCTGCGCCTGATCTCTCCGGTCGTGTCGGTTTACCGTCCCAGCGGACTATGAGATTGGGAATAGAGAGTGCACCTGTGTTTGCACACGCACTTAGTCTCTACATTACTTTCATGCGCAGATGGCTAGTCTTCGTTGAGACTGGCCACCGTGGCCGAGAACGAGAGACCCTGAGTCTATGGGACTCACCACTGTTTTAAGCATCGAAAATCAAGTCAATTTTATAACGTTTGAGTCGTGAGATTCGGTATCTTTCTTAGTGAAGCGCGGGACGCAGAGGTAAGCATTCGCATGCGCAAGTCATTTGCGAAGGTGAGTTTTGATCGAGTGTGTTCTGGAACTCATAATGGTGTTTTATGATACAAAAATATTTTGGTTTCGAGTTCCTCAGAGGTCCGTTCTCTGCAACTTTCTTCAGTTGTATATTTATGATCTGCTTATGCTCGATATCTAAGGGTATGCAGAATCACAATAGATCTTATAGGTCGCCGTGATACTGGTCTCTCTAGACCTGCATAGCTGCTCGTACATAATAAAAAAGAGTATGC
>JAGSMP010001194.1:0-121623 GCA_029286625.1 Parnassius orleans | reverse complement strand
CGTCTATATTCATCGACAGTTATTTAATTTTGATCTTGAATCTTCAAAATTATACCTGAAAAGAGTGTATTTTCTTGTAAACGTGAAACACTGACCCAAGATCAGCCCATCGAATTATCTTACTATCTTTATCATGTTGTCAATTATCAAGATGTTTTTATGTCATAATTCACTATTTTATTCTTATTGCATTATTTATCATTCGTCACAGCCTATCAATAGTATTTTGAGTTGTTATTAGGAAGATGCTGCTGCCCTCTCTTGTTTCATTTTTCTATGGCCTCGGAAAGCACGCACGTCCTGCGCCTGATCTCTCCGGTCGTGTCGGTTTACCGTCCCAGCGGACTATGAGATTAGGGAATAGAGAGTGCGCCTGTGTTTGCACACGCACTTAGTCTCTACATTACTTTCATGCGCAGATGGCTAGTCTTCGTTGAGACTGGCCACCGTGGCCGAGAACGAGAGACCCTGAGTCTATGGGACTCACCACTGTTTTTAAGCAACGAAAATCAAGGAAATTTTATAACGTTTGAGTCGTGAGATTCGGTATCTTTCTTAGTGAAGCGCGGGACGCAGAGGTAAGCATTCGCATGCGCAAGTCATTTGCGAAGGTGAGTTTTGATCGAGTGTGTTCTGGAACTCATAATGGTGTTTTATGATACAAAAATATTTTGGTTTCGAGTTCCTCAGAGGTCCGTTCTCTGCAACTTTCTTCAGTTGTATATTTATGATCTGCTTATGCTCGATATCTAAGGGTATGCAGAATCACAATAGATCTTATAGGTCGCCGTGATACTGGTCTCTCTAGACCTGCATAGCTGCTCGTACATAATAAAAAAGAGTATGCAGACGACTGCACCAAAAAGTAACCTAGACAACTTATTTTAGGATTCCAGAATACTGATGATAGTGCGTACAGATGTATGAGATGTAGCTAATGAACTTCATTACGAATTAAATGTTAATCACGAATATTTACCTGTACTGTTTGCTAAACCAGGTCCTAATCCATATTCTGGCCTTTCTTCACTAACGTAGACAAACGACTCACTTTCTTTAAGTTGTAAATTGTTAAGGTTTGGGATTATAATGGTTATAACAACAGACTGAAAAAAGGCATTTTCAATAAAGTTTTGTTAAAACTTAAATACTGATATCTTCTTAAAATTACTTATTATATTTCCATCCATCTATCATTTGCAGCCTGTAAAAGTGCACTGCTAAATATAGGCCTCCCTCATAGATTTCCTCATAGGGAGAATATTTGCCGTAGTTGACACTAGGCAAGCGGATCGGCAACCGCAGTTTTTTATTATTTTGAGTTATCAGGAAGATCTTTGTCGCCTCTTACGACACCCACGGGACGATATGTGTAGTGGATATTCTTACACCGCCACTAAACGGTACATATAACATTTAATGCGATTCAAAACATAAAAGTGAATCAGTCGATGCTGGACTTAAATTTAAAACGTCAGATACCTAGAACAAGAGAAATAAATTATCTCTAAATGTGTAAAAGCGGGTAAAATTTACGAATGATGTTATTCATGCAATAATTCGACTGAGATGTAAATCGAATTATTTTAAAGAAATAAATATTTACGCCAAATCCGAAGTCCGATGTGACAATTGGTTCTCTAGCAATTCTGTGGAATCTGAAGTAGGTGTTATTGGAGCTGATGCTTAACCCTCTGAAGTCAATAGCAAGAACTAATTTATCTGTTTCTCTGTTGATACTGTAAAACATTTCAATAAACTTTTTATATTTTTTCTGACAAAGAAATACAAATGGATTGAAAAAAACGGTAACTTCATAGTTATGGTTTACTGTCTGCAAAATATTATATGGTAAATCGTAAGTGGTGGCATTTGCGAAGATGATCTTTGAGAGGTTTGGGAAGAAGAAGTGTGTATTATTCTGAGATTATTCTGAGCACATCTTTCCGAGCCCGTAATAGTTCACGGCTGTACAGAAGCCTCTCTCGATGTATGGAAGTTTCGTCTTAATCGTCAATAAAATAAAATAAGTAAATCAGATTATTATCGATCGCAGTAACAGACGTGAGCACCTTTAGCGTTGCGCTATGAATGTTTAACTTTGATTTTTTTGTCTAGTAGTACAATAAGAATGTTTATAGGTGTCACCTACAAACCCACCTGTTGGTGCTTCACTGCATAATTCTTCTTCTTAGAAATTAAATACGAATCTATCTTCAAGGAAGGCATTTTATATACATACATTTTACGTGGAGAAACATCTTAATCCGGAAAAATAATTTTTAGGCCATATAAACAAAAAATTTGAGGCTGCTCTCCGTTACTGGCTTGGATATTTTATTTTTGGAATCTATCAAAGGCCACGAGATTATACTGTCGCCTCTTACGACCTTCATGGGACGAAATGGTTTGGCCTATTTCCCTACTCCGCCACAATACGACAAAAACTAAAATTTATGTACTGGTAATGTAATAGATTCTGCGAATAGTAAAGTGGTTAAGGACTGCACCATTCACTGACCATCAGTGGGCTGTGTACTCGTTTTTCACCCTTCTTTAAAAATCTAAATGTAGATATGTTGTCACCACTAAAGACTTACACGGAAAAACTCGTTACAAGTGAAAATAATTTTTCGTTTTCCTTAATATTACACTAGTATTATGAGGCAATGTGGTCATTCCCCGCTAGAACCAGTGCAATCGTGCTGCAGTTGTAATGCATCACCAGTGTGACTCTATAACGTAAATTTTTATGTGATAACGCGAAATCATTATTCTAAGCGACATGATTAAAAAGCTATTTACTAAAATTCTTCTATTCCTCCATTCAATCCTTTTAATTCAATATCAAGGAATGTTAACATGTAATAAGTAGCTTGAGCTCTGTAGTGTGGTTCGGATACTGGTCCTAAGCTATCTATCTTACACTGTCCATTTTGGCAAAAATTGACGGATACCATTCGTATCGTAGACAGGGCAGGGCGTTCAAAGTTCTCGGTTGAAGCTGCAATGAAAATTATTAATGTAAACGTAATTTTTTTAATAGCATAAGGGTGACAAGCGAACATACAGTCCACCTGATGGTAAGTGGATACTGTGGCCCATAGATACCTAAATTTATCCACAATTTTGCCATGCTGCAGCTATATTATGGTTGTAGCACGAATGGGTTGGCTCTACCGGGGAAGGACCACGCTCTCACAGAATACCAGCGTAAAATAGCAGCTTAACACTGCTGTGTTTTGTATGGTGAATGTAGAAACAGGATACAACGCGTCTGCATTTTGATTCTTAATTGAATATAGATGTAGATGTTTGAATGTAGATTTCTATGGGCCACAGCATCCACTTACCACCAGGTGGACATTGTGCTCGTTTGCATAAAGCTGCAATTTCACGTTGGTATTCTGTGTGAGCCAGGTCCTCTACACAAGTAGCTGCAGCATAGCTCTACCACGTGTCTTTTACTTTCCCCAGTTTCACAATCATTAATAGTCAAGGAGGGACCGTAGTGTTTTTGATGTTATGATGCCCGAAAAAGGCCTATAGTAACAAGGGATATCACATTGGTTAAATGTGACGTAAACCAAAGACCTGCTTTCATTTCTGAGGACATACAAAAAAAAATCTTTTGACTATCATTTTTAGGGTTCCGTAGTTACACAACACGAAATTATAGTTTCGCCATGTCCGTCCGTCCGTCCTTCCCCGGTTTTGCTCAGGTGCTAAAAATATGTAATTTGGCACAGTAGATATTAATCACGCCTAGACAACTGTGAAATATAATCTTAAAAAAACCATTTTTAATTTGGGTACTTCCCATACAAGTAAATGGAGGATGATTTTTTTTACCCGTCTATTCCATCATGTGGGGTATTGTTGGATAGGTAGGTGTTTCAAAAACACTGGCGGTGTGGAACAACATCTTTTCAATTCAGGGGTCCGTTTGCGAAATACTAAGCTTTAAAGTGGTATTTTTACCAACTATACCGCTGTTTTTGGAAATGTGAAAAGTATACACAATAGTAGTGTATATAATGAAGTTAAAAGGGAAACTATTACAGCTAAGTAGAATTAAGAAGATAACGAGTTATAGTCGACCAACTTATAAAATGCACTTGGATTAGTAAAATTTTCATCACAACTCCATAGAGAATGACCTAAAACTACCTGCATTATAACTTTGTAATGTTATTGTAAACTTAAAAATTAACACAATTGACACAAAAATTAAAAACTTAAACATTTTATGAAGAAGACGACTTATTTGCATTACTACTATTAGCTTTACTTTTTCATTTGCGGGATAGATAGGGTATTATTATCAAAACCGAAAAGTATTTTTAATCTTCTTTGAATACCACTCACTCCCTATAAATCTTGATTTGAAAATAAGTTCTTCAGTTACGATCTTCCTATTTGGGCCCATTTTTAGTCATTATAGCGTTCAAACCGCGAACTCACTTATTATGCTCATTATCAAGAAGAAGAATATTGTGACGGGCAAATACGGAACCCTACATTGTGAGTGGCCCGACACGCATTTGGCCAGTTTTTAGTTTACTATCGTTGCATATGAATATTCAGACCCTGAACAATTATTCCAATGCCATACGAAAAATATTTCATGCGGACATTGAACTCTCGACTCTGCAGCGCTGCAGCCGAAGGCTGAGCTAATAAAAGACAGAGTAAAAGCACTTTTTGACAGTCAAACCTTACGCCGTCGCGTCGCTTCAACAAGTCTGTATTGCGGGGAGATCATGCGAGAAAAAGCAGCAAAAAAAATCACAAGTAGATTAGAAATCTATTACTAAAAAAGCCTGGGAAAGCTTATGCACATGCGTTATTATCTCTTAAATACTCATCTTATATAGTCTCTTAATAATAATGCTTTTTACATACTCTTTGAATTTATGCAAAAACAAATCAGTAATAATAGTATATGGAATCTTGTTATAAATAGTTATACATCTATCCAACATTTTTAGTAATTTTAACGATAACCGCGTGTCATATCCATTCACATATAATTCAGTACTTATACAATGCTAAATGATTAAAAAGATATAATATACCTGGAGGTGGAAGAGACGATAATTTCTGAGCAAAGCAACATGACGTAAAGAAAATAAATACACAAAAAAGGGTAATCATTTTGGTACATTTAGTTAAACTCGATATTACACTGTAACGGTGCCACCACGTAATAGTTATATCTAAGTAGTTTCAGTGTTGCGTGAACGTTTACACGAATCATCACACATGATGTTGCAGATCACAATTTAACATTAGGTGCAACATCCTCAATCAATTCCACCCGTTCTTGCACTATTTGGATTTTGTATACAGGGTTTTTATTTTCTTCTCCCTCTCTCTTTCATCTCGTGAGTGTCTTAATTCAAAATAATGGAAACTTTTCCAAAACTGATGATAAAAGGCAACTATATGGAAGGCCTATGGTACAGCAGTTGAATTTTGATAGGCTGTAATGGACAAAATATAATATGTAAAAAAAATTTAGAGGAGCGTTGTTGTTTTACAAAGCTGTGTTTTTTTCACAAAAGTTTTAATTTTGTGAAAAAAAATTAAAACTTAAAAAATTAAATATGTCGGCGCGTCTATAAAATACCGGTTGGATCGAGAGTAAGCGAGAGGTTGCGTCACTTTAGCGAAGCTTCATATCGATGGTGGCGAAGTAGAATTAAGGGAAGATCGGGAGTTCACTGTAGTGTTTGTTCCGCTTGAGTCATTCTACAAGTGCTAAGATTCTAGATAAGATAGTGTCATGGTTCTGGTCGTTGTATTAATTCTTCCGGAGCAAGCAAGGAAAATGGTGTTGCTGAGAGGCTGCTCTGTGTTACATTGAGATGGGTAGAGTTGCTGTTGGTTTGCATACTTTGGTGTTATCATGTAATTATGTCCTTGACGTTACACCAGTGTGATTGTCATGGGGATATGATGTACTACGGTATTGTCAAGCTGTATTGCTCTATGCTGAATGTATAGTGCAGTGCGCTGTCTTATTGCTGATAATGATTAATTGCGTAAGCAAGAGAGCAAGTTGAACATCCGCTCTCACACTTTTATTATTTTTAACAATTAACCTCATGATATATTTCCGAGATATAGATTGTGTTATAAGTGCATCTTTATTTACAATAAACTGTCTCTTTTGCTAACATCAGAAGTACCTATAAGATGCATATCTATGTTCAGTAGATTTTTTTATTGATGAAGAAAAACAGGTTTTTATATTTAAAATATTTGTTTTTAATTTAAAGTTAATATTTCTATTGTGTATTTTATGTAACCGCCTACGACGTTATATCACTGCCCTAAGGTTGACTGACAGAGAATGCTCTTAACATTAAGTCCACCTTTTGTTTCTGTACACTGTGTAAGGTTCAAAGAATAAATAAATAAAAAGAATTAGGCTGCCAGAATTGCATTTAAATACAAAACATAATTTCTGTAATGTTATTGATGTAATTTATATAATCTAGTAAAGTAATTTATTTAATCTTTATAATATTTAGTACAGTAACTATTTAAAAACAAAAATAATTGTTATAGCCATACCCGTCCACGGTATGATATGGCTAGTTGATATTTTACAACGCCACGCGGTGACCATTAAATGGAGTTTGTAAATGATACCTAAAACAAATTTAGTCTATTTCTTTACTTTTACGGCTACGTGGTGCAGTGGCTTAATGGTTTGCAGCGCTAAGGTCGCGTGTTCGAATCCTGTACGAAACAAGTACTTGTATGGCCTACAAATAATTGTTCCGGCTCTGAATGTTTGCCTGTGAAATTTATGTATGTGCCCTCACGACGAAAAAATCCTAGTGCGAAGGTAACGTTTTCTTAAAAAGGTTAAAACTTATTTTTCTAAATATTGTTAACCTACCGTTCGTCACTCTGGACAGAATTTATATGCTGGATATGGGACATACCTACTGTAGGGAGGCTTTACCGTAATCACCAAGCTTGTGTTGTTTTGCCACTATTCCTGGTTTACTTTAACCATGTTTGGTTCCTTGTCCCTGGTGTGTTATATCTGGCATATATGAGATAAATTTACATTGACGGAAACCAAAAATACAAAAAATAACTATAGACTATGAACACTCTTCATTTCGTTTAAAGATAATCAATGATATATAATTGCGTAATATTTATAAAAACATGCATGAATGTCGGAACACTCGGTTGAACCAAGTTCCTTTCGTAGTATATTATTATTGATAAACGTATTATATTATTGATTAACATACAAATGAATTACTAGCGTCTATTAAAATGAAGCGTCATTTAAAATAAAATAATATTTCTTTCATGGCAAGATAGGAAAAAGTGCGAGGGAGATGGATATTATTCCATCGCGGTTTCTTATAGCCGCCAAGGCCGTCTACACTACGTCAGAAGGGGTCGTGACGGAAAAATCTTACACTTTATGTCGCCTAGCCCCCATCCGCCAAATCCGTACCGTCCGATAAAGAACTTCGTTCCAATAATTATTTCATGGCAAGGTAAGAAAAGTGCGAGGAGATGGATAATTAGTCCATCTGCTTCCTCAGCCGCCAAGGCCGTCCACACTACGTCAGAAAGGGTCGACGGAAAAATCTTACACTTTTTCTCGCCTAGCTCCCGTCCGCCAAATTCATTTGTCCGATAAGGAACTTGTTCCAAAAATTGGTGCCCTGACTAATAGTTCTTAAAATGCCATAAGGCTATCAGATAATAGAATTAAAATTGGATGTTTACTTGACTATGTAACAGTGGTGCAAGAATATTGTGTCGTCGGAAGCGACAGAGGGAAAACCATAAGATGGGCACAGCGTCTTCCCTCTGACCGAATGTCCTCCTCCCTTATGAGGCAACCTAAAGATATAACTGTTGTAACCCCTCCTTATTGAATATAAAAGCCGTCTGTTGAACTATTTAAATAATATAATCACGTGACCAGATTCACAATATATTAATCTCTCCCAAGAATATTTCTAAAGGTTTAGTATATGCCGTTTGTCATATTAATGGCGTGATCGTCTTAGTTAGGACCCGTATTTTACGTTGGGTTTGTTTAGTAGCTTAGTTCTTTTAGGTGCCTCTTGAATAATGTTTATTCACTCGAGCAATCGAAGGCCGTTGGTAGTGCCTCAAAATTATTTTAAGCTAAAGAATCCTGTTTACGAAGAAAGAGCTCAAAAGGTTAAGATCATTAACTCGTCCCTATTCCTCTTGTATCAGATTCACATCAATCAATTTCTTATAATTAATCTCTTCCCAATTGAAATGGCTCACAGTATTTATATAAAATACTGCAAATTATTTACGTGAATGAAAAAAAAGACTGAAGAAAGAAAAAAAGAATTAATTTTTTACATCTGTCATTTACGCAAGATTTTCTTGTTCTAAAATTGAATATAAAATACTGTTCTATGTTATTTATATTTCTATAAGATGACCGATCATTTTACCCCGTCAATATACGGATGTGGAATATATAATATAACGTGCGTCATAATTTCCTATGTGGTCCTGTAATGGAAGTATAATGTACTAACATAAAGCCAGATATTATTATGAGCTCATATCATTGGATCATTACTTTTGTCAAAATATAATATTAATATTTTAATGTCATGTTTACTGTGCACTAAAAAATACTGTCGGATCAAAGAAGCTAAATGGCTAATAAACTCAATGTCAAATTTAAAAGCCTCTTTGCTCGTGTGTTTCTTCTTCTGAAAGAATTAATTCGGAATGTCTTCCGGTTCCTTTTAAACTTAAAAGTATTTTTCGATATATATTTTAAATTTGTTTAGATGTTAGAGTGAATTTTAGTTTAAAATATTTTCGAGAAAATATAAAGTCTGTAACCAACACGAAATCCAACAGCGTGGCGGACTGTCCCTGTTACAGAAATCTCTCACTTTTTTATCAGTTCATAAAAACCACAATTGTAGATATAGGCAACAAGAATTAATCGTAATCACTACGCTTGGCAGACGATAAACGAACGCGATACCGGATTTCTTAATTTTTTGTCCTGAGATCTCCTTATTTGTACCAGGAACTACCACTTAGTAAACAGGTTCCAAAATTATTAGTCTTATCTACTCACTAATAATAGTCTTTTAGTAACAAATGCGATTGGTTCACTAAATATATTAGTACTGCAAAGTGCAGTCACCTAATACAATAGATTATTAGGAATAAACATTGTATAAAATGCAAATGATTTGATAAAGTATCAATTTCGGAGAGCGTTGTAAATAAAAGAGCCTCAAGGTGTGCCTGAAATCGGATGAAAATTACACATACTTTCCTTTTTGCTTTTTGTCACTGATCGTGGGTTTTACCTCGCATTAATAATTATTTTTCGCAAAGATATTTTCATCAAATATAATCAGCCGATATGTTAATAACCGTTTTAATTCATTTAAGTTCTTGATCTTTATTATAACGTAGGTATGGACAGGAAATTTCAGCCCTATGACATTTGACAACCGATTTTCCAATAATATTCATGGATGTTTTGAACTTTCGGTAGAAATGTTGCTGTTCCTGTAGATTTTTTATAAAGTTTAAATGACAAACAAACTGACAGTTCATTTGATGACAAGCGGCTACTGCATACTGTTGACATGTACAGCCGACTTTAAATGGAAAGCCACAAATGCGTGGTCACCTAAGTGGACTAAGATGGAATGTTTCGTATCCTGTAATTATACGGACTCTCTATACCTTTTAAACTGAACACATAAGTGCATGCATTTGAGGGCAGAAATAGGTAAGAAAATAGGTGATCTCTTTGCAGAAAAGGAGTCCTACAGCCTTAATGTTAGGAATGTTGACAATCATCACTCTAACTCTCAAAATGCTAGGATAAATTATTAAATACAGTATTAATTTAATGGCGTAAAATAGCGAAGGCCAACTGTGTCCGTTCCATTGATATTGATGACGACTGTATTGTGTCGCGCAGCTTAATGTACAGCGACTTCCTACTTCTCGACCTCTCTTGTAGTTGATTTATATTGATGACTTTAGTAGTGTAGAAAGGCTCTGAAAAATGTTTTATTTCAAATGTCTTTGAATAACGGTCTCCTTAATTTCTTACGATTTATTTTCTTTCAGTTTATTTTCGCTATATATAATTGTATTGTCCCATGCCTGAACGGGGTTTTACTTTTATTAAAAGTTTAATTATTTTACCCTTTTGAGTGGCCCAAGGAATATTACAAGTTCAAGGTAACACTAGAATCTTTAGTTACATTAAAATCTTCCTCTTTTTTCCATGGATGGATTTTCTTTTTTTAAATTTATATGAAACCACCCATAAAGTATCACCTAATCATATAAATCAGTTCAACCGTTTCCGTAAAATCAGTGAACACAGATTTAAAAAAACATACACGTCGAATATAAAAGTGTCTTTCTTTTTAAACCCGATTCAAGTACATTGTTAGAGTTGCAAACCGCGGGCAAATCATCTGACAGTCACTTTTTTACAGTATCTATATATCTGTAATAAAATATATCGCCATTCCTACTTTCTTCTCTTTTATGTAAAAATTATGTTATCAGAATATTATGTGAACTTACTTTCTAGTTTCATGCTAGTTAACTGACTATCAGGTCAGGCGTAGACTACCGGTAAATTACGATAAATCCATGCAAAAAAAATATAATAGAAATAACTCTGGATTGGTAATGCAGCATTACCAGAGCCTGGGTTTCCTGTCGGTCAAACTTTTTTGTTACCAACCCATCAGCTCAGCGTGGTGGGAATGGGTAAAACTTTCAAGAAATGCATGCCAGTTGGTACATGTTTGTACTTATTGTTTGTACTGGTTTAACTGGGTACCCTGAAAGTGATGATAAAACCCTTGAAGGCAAAATGGATTTTCAAAGATAAGTACGCCGTATGGGACCGGTGTGAGAGATTAACCTTTTATTAACTCACTTTATTCTATGGGTGTCGTTAGAGGTAACATGGAAATGCTAGAAACATTTTCCATATCGTATACGCCAGATGTAAGATGTCCAGATCATTAATAGAATCAGGCGTTAGTTTGAATCCATTATATTAAAGTTGTAAATTATAGATATTGGCAAAGTAAATATTTACAGCTTTAATATCCAGATCAGTTGGCTGGTTGGTCTTAATCGTAAGCGCGATTGCTAATCACGAGGGCACTATAATTTTGTCCTGCACAGATGGCTAGTCTCCGTTGAGTTTGCCCGCCGTGACCGAAATTTTGTTGGAAGACATTATTGTTATCATCTAAATCGGTGACAGAGGAGCTACAAAGGTGCTAGACATATGGCAAGTAGTAGTAAGCAGGGTTACGGCAAATACCCTACAATAGAAGAAGTTCAAGTCCAGCAGTTCTCACAGTGATGATGTCGTAAAATTATTTAACTGAAATCCAAGTATTTGAGTATGTGCTTTTCTAAAAGTATCAAAATTCGTATCGTATAGAATGCGCAGAAGGGGCGTGCTATGTGGATCGGAATAAAATATTACCCATGTTTTTTTTTCCGTTTATTACATGATTCACTACGCGTGAGTGGACTACAGCTTCTAATGTACAATGAAGTGATTGGTTTTTCGTAAATTTTAATGAAAATAATACACTGCCTATTTGATCTGTGTTGAGCACAGTGTTGTGAGTATAATATTTTAAAAACAAATATTATAATAAGCAAGGAATGTAGTGCCTGACTTTGAACGCTGTTTAAGATATTTAATTGTTTTTTTTCATTTATTCAGTCTATCAAAGGTCTGCATAATCTCAATTTGCTTTTTCGCTTTTTATTTTTGCTTCTTTTATATTTTGTATCCCGAAGAATTTCTAGAGCTTGCTTACATCATCCCCGTTGGAGTACAAGTCACGTGATGTATCCCACAAGCATGGAACGTCTTTAAAAATTTTCAAACTTTCGACAAGAACTTCGCGTTCCATTGAGATTTCTGCCTTGCTGCAAATATGCGCGCTCGCGTGGCCTACGTCCACAACGTTTCGATCGTAACTTTAATGGCGGTTTGTAAAGTCTGACGCACGGATTTGGTACGGAGTGGACCAATTTTGCCTTGCAAGCCATCAGACCAGGCGAACAAGAAATAATAATTATTTTTGTCGGCAGATTACAAAAACGAGCACATACATATCATCGGATCAAATCTGTGGTCCGCCTCGTACCAATATCAATCGTGTGTAAAGTATTGTTTAAGATGCTTCAATTTTTTTAGTTATTTTAATGTTATTTAAAAACGGTAGGTACCCTCACACAAGAATTTCTTCTGACTACTAGTGACATTGAACAAACGTAAGCTGCACGAACTGATCCAGACACAAAATAATTAAAAAAAAGTTCAACAATCATTCATCTTTCTTACAATGTGATTTTATTATTTGGGATATTATGAAGTATTCTCATTTGGTTGGGCTGAATAAATATATAAAAGAAATATAATAAATGAATATACATAAACATATATGTATATATATTAAATATACTAACACAAATAATACATAAAAAACAAACCCAACTAATGGAAGCCCTCGGCAGGAGACCAAACGGCCGAGGTTAGGGGAAAGGGAAAGAAACCGGCGGACGATGCGGGCGGTGTCGAGGAGCACCGCCTTCTGCATTTGAGCACGGAGCGGTCCTTCACGGAGTCCCAGTCGCCTCAGATGACCCGAGAGGCTGACCGATTAACCCGTTCGCAGAAACGACCACAGGAATATTTCGGTCGGTAGACCACCCCATGTCGGTCACCTCGTGAGCCAGGTCCAGATATTTTGTCAGCTTATCTGTTTCGGCTTTCACGAGGTTCTCGTCATAAGGAATGGTAATATCGACCAAAATATCCTGACTGTGCCCGGTCCATCAGCATAATATCAGGCTTATTCAAAGAATAGTCCTGTCTGTGATGATGGCCCAGTCCCAGTAGAGCCTGGCGCGGTCATTTTCGAGCACGGCCCGGCAAGTACTTATAATATGGCATTTTCCTATCACGAGACCATATTTCAGAGCGAGCTCCTGTGTAGAATCCTGGCTATTAGGTTGTGTTGTGCAAATACTCAGTTAGAAAGCGCCGAACAACCGGAGATGACATGCCTAAATGACTTGCCGGGATGGTGACAAGCTCGACAGATGTCGACGGCGCCGTCCTTAGGATGTATCTCCGATAATTGTTGGTCTTAATAACCTGATCCTGTATCGCACAGACAAAACCTCGGTTTCCCAAAGAGGTCACCGAAACGTAGCCAGTGGAGGAGGCGACTGTTCACGAAAGGCTCATGTAGAGCCTTGTAGAACCTCCCGTGGAGCTCCTTCTCCTTCCATACGGTCCCGGTCGGAAATGCACTGTACTGCTGGGTCTTGCCATTGCTCGTTGGCTAAGGATAGAGTAAGCCCTTTATCACACGAAATGACGTCCCTGTAGAATGGATCATCCGATCTCGCCAGAAAGTAATTACGGAGGCTGCACACTTCGCGATTATGCATGGTGAGAGGTGCAAAGCCGCGCCCACCATGTTGCCGCGGCAAGTAAGCCTCATTACTGACGATCTCGGGTGATGCATCCTGTGTGATGTCATAACAGTGCGGACTTTTCTATCCAGAGCGTTCAGTTCGGTCTGAGTCCACCTGAGCATGCCGAAGGTATATATGAGGACAGGTATGACCGGTCCGTTATATGCGTGTGTCCCATTCACACCCGACAAAAGACTGTTGAGCACTTTTGTCAAGCGTGCATAAAACACATCGCAAACTGACTGTTTCATATCCGCCTCATCGATACCTATGTTCTGTGACATACCCAGGTATCGGTATGTTTCATCCTGGGAAGGGTCCTTATGTTGATGGGCATAGATGTCTATGCCCTCAGAGTTAGCAACCTACCCTTTCGACATGGAGGACACACTTATCCGTCCCCAGCTCCATTCTAATAGAATTGCTAAAATCACAAGTGATGTTTAGCAATTCCACAAGATGTGAACAACTGGAGGCGAATAACTTGAGATCATCCATAGAAAAGGTGGGTTACTTTTGTACCTCTTTCAGAAGCTGAAATCCTCCCAGAACCCTCCCGTAAGGTACTGAGAGGGTTTAGAGCAGTGATGCACAGACTTATTAAGACTAGGGGCCACTCGGGCAAATTATGAACTGATGGCGGCCGCCAAAAGTATAGGTAATAAAAGACAATAAAGAATTGTTAATAATGTATTAAAATTGAAAAGAATTTATTAATTTGAAGCGTGGCACTGCATAGTGCTTACAATCTTTTTATATTTGGCTCAAATTTACTTGTAGCAACACGTAAAACTGCTTCCAAACTTTCATTTGCAAGGCGGTATCGATTTTTGTTTTATTATTATTTAGTATTGAAAGGTTTGTTCACATATATAGGTAGAACCAAATAAGCTGGCACATTTCAGAGCGTTTATGCGCAACTTTGTACGTATTTTTATCAATGCAACGGTAAAGTTCAGCAAGTCTCCTTCGTTGAATTTGTTGCGTAAATCTTGGTCATTTTGAATGTCGATAATTTCTAACTGCATTGACTCTGGCGCATTTTCAACTGAAATCGTGAAAGGATTGCTGAATATGTCCAACAGAGGTTTCACTTTACTCCGAAAATCTGTCTTGAAAAGATTGAATCAAAATATTTAGCTTTTCTACATAACTGAAATTAATCGCAGTTTTGTTGAATTTAATTTCCAGAATTCAATTGCAATCTGAAAAGTGTCAGCTTGCATTGAAAGGATGATACATGAGCGTAGAGCTGGAATATCAGTTGATTTTTGCCGTGTGTTCAAGACATTCTACATGATTTGTAATATCAACTAAAAAGCCAAATCACACAACCAATCAGGATTTTTAAGTTCCGACATCCTTTGCTTTTCCGCCAGAAATATTCCAATTTCTTCTATTAAATTTAGAAATCGTTCCAGTGTCAATCCACGACTTAGCCACCTTACTTCTGTATAATACAGTAAATCTCCATATTCGCTTTCGATGTCATCAAGGAATTGTTTGAATTGCCTGTGATTGAGTCTCGTGATTTTATGAAATTTACAGTCGAAACTACCACTTTCATGACATTTTGAAATTCAATTTTTAGAACAGAGGGCTTTAGTGTATATAATGCAGTGAAACTGCATGAGATCTTCAGCGTTTATGTTTTTTCTTGCAGATGCTTTTTCAGCAAAGTAACTAGCCCAGAATTGACACCAATCATCGAAGGAGCACCGTCAGTCACAACTCCTGATAATTTTGATAAGTCCAAATCAGTTTTGAACACTCATCCAAAAGTACATTGAGTATATCAACTCCTCTGGTTTGACCTTTCAATGAACACATTCCTAATAACTCTTCTAAGACTTCAAAATCTTGAGTAACACCTCGTATGAATATCAGTTGAGCTGTGGAACTAATATCAGTGGATTCGTCGAGTGCTAATGAAAAAATTCAATGATCTTAGTTTTTCATTTAATTGTTCCGCATATTACCTGACAAAGACATAATTCGTCTTTGGATAGTCATACGATTCAGTTGAATTTTCTCAAACTTTTTGCTGCTTCTGGACACATTTTCTAAGGCAATTTATGCATTCTTTTACAAAATTCCCATCATTGAAGGGCGACTTCGCTTTGCTATCATTCGAGAAATTTCATAACTAACTTCTGTAGCTATTTTGACTCTTGAATGGGTTTTGTAAACATAGCTTGCTGACCAATAAGCTCCCGTTTTAAAGGCAACATTTTTGCTTCCTTAATTCGCCTGTAAACTTGGTAAAAGTAGGATGCTGTTTCATAGTGCCTTTTACATTATATTCTGCAATCGCAACAGAATTCTTGCAAATTAAACAAACGACTTTGTTATGCGACCATACAAAAGTATTTCTCAGTCCAAATTTCTTGATACTGCTGATTTTCATCTTTAACCTTACGTTTTTACTAGGTCCTGGTTGTCCATGTTGCGTTCTAATCCTGGCTAGGATTAACACAGCACCTAAAACAATTACAGTACCTACTTAAATTACCCATCCTTTTAAATTACCAAAATAATTGATTAAATAGGTAGGAAAACACTTATTAATAACAGAGTTTTACTTACGATTTCACAACACAATTATACACGGCACTTGACGGGAAATCTACGTTGAATGTGGATCAAAATATATGACACCGGCTAGTCAAGTTAAAATCTACACTAGAACTATTGACACTTCACTCAAATTAAAACCGAACTGTCGGTCGCCGGTTAGCGGTTTTTATATCGCGCGTATAGAGTCGTAAACTGTCTGGAGAAATCACGAAACCGACTCTGGAAGCTTCGTATCTACCTACGCGAGCAATCGAATTCGGTACTATTGCTATCTCGCTTGCTCTAACAATATAACCCGTGGATAAGCCGCCACTGCGCTGCCGTCGTCGCCGCGCCGCCGGCCGCGGCGGTTCCTCAAGAAAACGAATTTAACCGAGATCAGCACGAACATTATCGACCGCTGTTACCGACGCATGCACGACGCACCGATAAGCGCACTTAAGAGCGCGCGAGATTTAAATTACTTTTCGAACATATTTTTGGTTTTGTTCTGGAATATAATTCAATATTTTCGAATGTACGAGTATTATTTTTGCTGTCGGCAGGCCACCAGTATTCGACCGGCGGCTGCATGCGGCCTGCAGGGCCGCGGTCTGTGCATCTAAGGTTTAGAGAGAGGCAGAACCAGATTGACTCAGACAATTGCCCGGAAGATACCCCTTCTTATCCTTATGTGGTTCTCTCGCAGCCGTCACTGCTCCATACACTGCCCGAGGAAGTCTCTAACTGTACAGTCAACCTTGTACAGCTCGAGGACCCTCTTCAGCCATGTGGCGGCAACGAGTCGAATGGCTTTTGTAGTCTATCCAGGCGGCGGAGAGGTTCCGACGGTTGCGTTTAACCACCTTGCCAATGACCGCGTCAATGAGGAGTGGTTCCTTGGTTCCACGACCACCCGACATCCATTTTGAGCGCGCGACATCACCTGATTTGAGTTCAGTGACGAGGATTCTCGCGCTCAAAATTGATGTTAGTGTTCTATATCGTGGGTAGAAACGTGATGGGGCGGTATTTGCTCGGGTCTGTGGTATCCCGGTCTTAGAACCAAATGAGTGATCCTAGTGAAGAGGCTTGGGAGCGACTTCTGGTCGAGAGCCTCTTGAAACTGTCGGGCGAGCACAGCGTGACACACCACGAACCCCTTCAGCCAGTAGTGATGCAGCCGTCGAGGCCCGGACTTTTCCAGTTCAGGGCTCTTCGGACCGCCCTCAGCTACATCGTTCAACGTTATGATGATGGGGTCCAGGTGTAACATTCGCACACTGACTCGCCACAACTTCCGTCCAAGGGCCCTCACTGTGGTTTACGGGCTCTGACCAGAGGCTGCGCCAGAATGCGACAGTGTTGGCCTCATTCGGTGCTTGGCCCGTTCCACGTACCATTGGTCGCTCCAATGATTTATAGAGCCTCTTCTGATCACTCTGGAAGAGACGATTCTGGTTGAACCGTGTCAACCTCTCGGTATATCGCCGAATCCGCTTCCCAAGCAGGATTCTCTGCTTCATGTCGTCTATGCGCTCCGTCATGCGTAATATTCGGCTGGGACAAACTTATATTTGTCCCAGCAACGCCATCCTGACGGTGCGCCTAATTTCGGTCTATTAATACCCGACCTGAAGCTTGTCAGTCTGCCGATGAGATTTTGTTTTGCGATACGGTCCTCAATTTTTCCAGGCTGGGATGGCGCTACTTTGTCTAGTAGCGCGTCCAGCCGTGGGAAATTTGGCGCCAATAATACGGCAAACTGCCAGTGCGGCGCCAAAAGAATTGAGTCCGTCTCGAAGGTCCTGGCTGGCTTCCAAATAGGTCACCAGCATTGGGTTGAGAGCCCACGACAGCCCTATTCCGCTTGCTTAAGGGTATGCGGGGAAGTCGCGGTCGATTTTCGAGAGGCGTACTGCGCGTTTCAAAATAGCCTCTTCCAATATGCTCCTCATTTGCTCTAGCTTGTGGGAGACTATTTCATTATCGTCTGAATTAACCACAACTGAATATCCACGGCGGTATCCACGTGCGCAGGTTGCTCTGCAATTAGTGGCACCGCATTACCAGTTGTAGCTTTTCATCCGACGAGGGAACAGCCCCACGTCGTAGTCGTTCGAGTTCGGCGTCACCAAATATGTTGGAGCGCAGGATGTACCGAACTCGGTCTGCCAGGTTTTGCTCCGTTACATGAACAGATGGCTCCAGCTCTGCGAAAAGCGATGCATCCGAGCCCGATACGCTAACATTCCAGTTTCTTCCTTTGCCCTAAAATACGCTCGCAATGCGTTTGCGTTCATAATTTGCGTCCAACGCATGCGACGTGTTCCACCAGCGGCGGGTGCCGCTTGCCGAGTCCGAGAAGACCCAGCCGACACCAAGCCCTCTGGTGGGGATGATGGATGCCGGCGGCTACTAGGTGGTCTTGCAGCCCCCGCGCTTGGCTGGCGATCCGCATGCTGTCGCGTTTAGCGCCAGCTCCAGACGCGCCCTGGCGACCTCCAGGCGCACTCTTTTTTGTCCATCATCCATTTTGGGCGTCAATTAACGGAGACGCCCAGGCCCGGCACCGTTTCATGGTTCGGCCATATGCACAACGGACCTCTGCACCTCAATTTTGCCTAGGCACGGCGCTCACACCTTTGGCAGGGCGCTGACTGACTGCACCGACGTAGCAGTTTTGTCACTTAACTGTTACGTCAGCGGGCGATGGGGTCATCACTTCCTTACGCCTTTTATTATTATTATTATGGGATATTTATAAAGTATTCTCATTTGGTTGGGCTGAATAAATATATAAAAGAAATATAGTAAATAAAATACATAAAATATATATGTATATATATTAAATATACTAACACAAATAATACATAAATAAAAAAACCCAAAAATATGGAAGCCTTCGGCAGGGGAGACCAAACTGCCGAGGGTTAGGAGGAAAGGGAAAGAAACCGGCAGACGATGCGGGTGGTGTCGAGGAGCACCGCCTTCTGCATTTGAGCACGAAGGTCCGTCACGGAGTCCCAGTCGCCTCAGATGACCCAAGAGGCTGACCGGAATTAGCCCGTTTGCAGAAACGACCACAGGAATAATTTCGGTCGGCAGACCACCCCACAATCATGTCGGTCACCTCGTGAGCCAGTTCTAGATATTGTGTCAGCTTATCTGTTTCGGCTTTCCCGAGGTTCTCGTCGTATGGAATGGTAATATCGACCAAAACTATCCTTGACTGTGCCCGGTCCATCAGCACAATATCAGGCTTATTCGTAAGAATAGTCCTGTCTGTGATAATGGCCCGGTCCCAGTAGAGCCCGTCGCGGTCATTTTTCGAGCACGGCTTCCGGCAAGTACTTATAATATGGCATTTTCCTATCCACGAGACCGTATTTCAGAGCGAGCTCCTGTAGAATCCTGGCTACTAGGTTGTGTCTGTGCAAATACTCAGTGTTAGAAAGCGCCGAACAACCGGAGATGACATGCCTAAGTGACTTCGCCGGGATGGCGACAAGCTCGACAGATGTCGACGGCGCCATCCTTTAGGATGTATCTCCGATAATTGTTGGTCTTAATAACCTGATCCTGTATCGCACAGACAAAACCCTCGGTTTCCCCAAAGAGGTCACCGAAACGTAGCCAGTGAAGGAGGCGCCTGTTCACGAAAGGCTCATGTAGAGCCTTGTAGAACCTCCGTGGAGCTCCTTCTCCTTCCATACGGCCTCCCGGTCGGAAATGCACTGTACTGCTGGGTCTTGCCATTGCTCGTTGGCTAAGTATAGAGGAGTAAGCCCTTTATCACACGAAATGACGTCCCTGTATGGATCATCCGATCTCGCCTGAAAGTAATTACGAGGCTGCACACTTCGCGATTATGCATGGTGAGAGCGCTCAAAAAGCCGCGCCCACCATGTTTCCGCGGCAAGTACAGCCTCATTACTGACGATCTCGTGATGCATTCTGTGTGACGTCATAACAGTGCGAACTTTTCTATCCAGAGTTCAGTTCGGTCTGAGTCCACCTGAGCATGCCGAAGGTATATATGAGGACAGGCATGACCCAGTCCGTTATATGCGTGTGTCTTATTCACACCCGACAAAAGACTGTTGAGCACCTTTGTCAAGCGTGCATAAAAAACACATCGCAAACTGACTGTTTCATATCCGCCTCATCGATACCATGTTCTGTGACATACCCAGGTATCGGTATGTTTCAGCTCGGAAAGGGTCCTTATGTTGATGGGCATAGATGTCATGCCTCAGAGTTAACAACCCTACCCTTTCGACATGGAGGACCGCACACTTATCCGTCCCCAGCTCCATTCCAATAGAATTGCTAAAATCACAAGTGATGTTTAGCAATTCCACAAGATGTGAGCGACTGAGGCGAATAACTTGAGATCATCCATATAGAAAAGGTGGGTCACTTTTGTACCTCCTTTCCGAAGCTGAAATCCTCCCAGAACCCTCCAGTAAGGTACTGAGAGGGTCAGAGAGAGGCAGAACCAAATTGGACTCAGACAATCACCCTGGAAAATACCCTTCTTATCCTTATGTGGTTCTCTGCCGTCATCCGCTCGCCTAGATGACAAAGGATCGTACTCCACTGCCCCATACACTGCCCGAGAGTGTCGAACTGTACAGTCAACCTTGTACAGCTCGAGGACCCTCTTAAGCCATGTATGAGGCACCGAGTCGAATGCCTTTGTAGTCTATCCAGGCGGCGGGAGGTTCCGACGGTTGCGTTTAACCACCTTGCCAATGACCGCGTCAATGAGGAGTGGTTCCTTGGTTCCACGACCGCCCCGACATCCATTTTGAGCGCGCGACATCACCTGATTTGCGTTCAGGTGACGAGAGATTTATTATTATTATTATTATATTTATTAATATTTTTATTATTATTTATTTCAGAAATTTCTTTCCATAGAGGGTTAGTAATTACAAAAAGTACTTATAAGCTAAAGTTAGTAAATAAATAAAATTAAAAGTTACATATATTACCTACTCTATCTACTTTATATTAACCAGAGAAGGTCTCGAGCCGATATGGACGCTGTTCCAGTGCTTCAAGATAGGACAGCAATAGCGACTCCTATCGCCGCCAGGAGGCTGTTGGAGCTGTCCCGGACGCGGCACCATGCGGAGGCAACCCGTTTGCGCATGGTAGCTGGGAACTGCTTCATGAGCCTCAGCAAACATTGCCAAAGCGCTGCAGTGCCGAGGCAGCCCCATCAGCATCCTAAAGCCGTTATTATATTGAACGCGTAGGGTTGCAAGCGTCCTTTGTGTATACTCAACCCATAGACTGCAGGTAAAAAGACTGAAAATAGGCTCTGAAGAAAGTTTGCAAATCTACGGGCGAGCATATTCGCTTCATAGCTAGAGCCCTTCGTTCCTCTCTATGTCAGCATCATCTGACATATTTTCAGTAACCCAGTGCTCCAGGTATTTAAAACTTGTCACTTTTCAGTGGTACGCCTTCAAGAGCGACAGTGGTAAAATTATAGTTCTTATTTTTGATTTAAAATACGATCTCACTCTTCTTAATTATGTACCGTAGGCCATGAGCTGCCGCATACTTCTCACAGATACTAAGTAATTTTCTTAGACCACTAATTGATGGGCTCAGCAGCACCATATCGTCGGCGTAACTTTGCTGTTATATGATATTATCAATAGAAGCTGGACTCACTACCACCGAGTTCACCAATCAGTGGTAGTGAGTTTATATCATTTATATGTTCAATATGATTGTTAGATACGATTTCATGCGACAAAACATTGGAATCTTGATTTTTAGGCTAGTAAAACATACCTACGCTTTTGGAAGGCCCATTTACACTGCAGCGGAACGGAATGGAAGTCATTTTACTATGTACAATTTCGTTACAAAAATTCGTTTCTTTTCCATTCCCCCGCAATGTAAATTGAGCCTAAGGCATGCAATAATAATAATTGTAAGCTATACAAATAAGCGTTCCGTAGGTACAGGATAAAACCCGCGGCTTACAGCGCTAAAGCTGAACGCTCAACTAACATCTTTTTTCCTGCTAATTCATCTGACCAAGGGTAAAAGGTATTGCTTCATAGTCCTTATGCACTCATTTCCGGTATTGAAAGTTGGCTGCAGGTCTTAAAATTACATTCGTCTAACGTCAACATGTTTTTAATTTACTATTTTTAAAATAAGGTTCCACTATCCGGAGAAGAAACAGCAAAAGAATATCATTTTATAATATCAATTTAAAGGTTTTATTTAAAATTGGTACAGTGTTTTTTATAAAACTGAAGTGAAATGAACTTACGGATTCACCTGACTGCAGTCTATGGACACCTACAGACAACTTTAAACAAAGAAAGCTACCAATGTGTTGTCAGACCCTGTCATTATTCTGGCGCTCTATATTCTTAATATAATATGTAATATATAAAAATTATTAGTAATGAATAATAATAATAATTTCAGCTTACTAATCATTATTAACTGAAGTGGCAATGGGCCGGCCATATAGCTCGAAGAACCGACAACCGATGGGGAAGAAAGGTTCTCGAGTGGCAGCCTCGTACCGGCAGGCGAAGTGTAGGGCGTACCCCACTAGATGGAGTGACGACCTGGTAAGACATGCAGGAAGTCAATGGATGCAGGTGGCTCGGGACCGTGCTTTGGCATTCCCGTGGGAGGCCTATGTTCAGCAGTGGACTTGTGAAGGGCTGTAATGATGATGATGATATGATGATGATGATATAAAAATTAATTTTTGTTTGTTCGTATTTTATACGCTGACATACCGTTCATCAGATTGCGGTAAAACTTATTGCTTGCACTTGCGCGAAGGTTATAGGCATAGTACAATTAACTTACAGTAGGTAGCGCGCGTATCGCAACAACAAATTTATTTGAAAGTTATATATCTTTCAATTTCAATGAATAATGTTATTTCATTCCTAATTAAACAATATAATTCTTCCAAATTTAAAACGATATTTCCACAATTATTTCTTGCACTTACCGATACTTACTTACTACTACACTTACTTTAGGACCCGATGGCGATCTCTGGGGGTTCGTTCTCGCAGTCTCCATATCAACTTCCCATGGGCACAGTACTTCTGACAGTATCGTTTGTTTGCTAATGCAACGCCTCGTTTAACTGCCATTCTCCATCCTTATTTACTCCCAACACTTAATATGTTAATTAATAGAATCAGGCGTTACTTTGCGGAAATCCCTTATATTAAAGTTGGAAAAATTTACTTTGCCAATATCCGCTCAATAAAATAATGTGTCTTACCTAGTTTGAAGAGCACCTCCCGGCCTCCCTCAATTGCGCACTATTCCGTCACCACTAATCCTAGCCGTAGAGTCTACTAAACCTGAAGATCTGGATATTGGCAAAGTAAATTTTCCAACTTAACTATGTACCTTAAAAAGAAAAGTAGTGCTAAACAGTTGCATGTCCTCTCATTAAAAGTGCACCTCACTAATATTCGAGGATTGCTCTCTAATTTCAGCGCAGTCCATCATCATCTTGAGACTGAGAAGCCGCACCTACTTTATTTGACGGAGACACAAATTGATACCCATTGATTGCGGCGTACCTTGACTATCCTGGATTCTCCCTGAGTACAAATTCCATTCACGTGTCGGAGTTTGTGTGTACGTCCGCAATGACATCTGCTTCCAGCGCTCTCTCTGTTACCTTGAAGACCCCACTTTTTCGACAATTTTGTAATGTTAGATACAGGTATTGATAAAACTTTATGCCTGTGTCTATCGATCGCACAGCGGTGACCAACGATTATTTGATCACCTTAGTGAGGCTGCTGACGTGGCCCTAAATCGGTATCCTACACAGTTGGTCTTTCTGGGGACTTTAATGCTTGTCACCAAGACTGGTTGTTCCCATACCAGAAGACCGACCATGCTGTAAGAGAAGCGTGGAATTTTGCTTTGACGCTAGGTATTTCAGCTAGTAAAGGAAGCGACTAGGGTACCTGATGTAGACGATCACACAGCAAATTCTTGGACCTTCTGCTGACTACCGAACCAGACAGGTATGAAGTACAGGTTACTTCCCTTTAGGTACATCTGACCACTGGTGAAATCTGTATCGTCATATTCTCCACCTGATTACGAATCCCAAGGTGTTCGACGAATATGGCGGTATAAGTCAGCTGATTGGGATGTGATGCGACACTTTTTGCATCTTATCCTGGCGGAGGTCTAGTTCTTCAGCGGATCCGTCGAGCTGCGTGGTTGCGATAACGGATGTGTTGCGTCAAGCTATGGAGTATTTAACCCTTTCTCTGACGCTCCCACCGGTAGCAAAGCTCGCCTATTAGGCTTAACGCTGAATGCGCCCAAGCTGAAAAGCGCAATTATTTAGCGTACCTATCCTGGGTTGACGCTCGAAACCGCAAAGCTACGGATATTAGCTCCAAGAAGAGAACTTTCAACCAGGCTGCTAAGTCCTACAAAAAAGCATTAAGGAAAGCTATTCTCGATCGCATTAAACATATTGGCGCAAAACTCTCTGCCAGACCATCCGGCACTAGAGCATTTTGGCCTCGCCAGCATTCGAGACAAACTTCTGTCGGCCTACACTGCCTCCGCTGGTAAAACCAGATGGCACACTGGCGCATACGGCTAAAGAGAAGCGTCTCTCTTTGCCTACAATTCACGTCTGGAGAGTGGCAAGAACATTCCACCTAAATTACCTCACTGCGGGACCTCTATGTCGGAGGTTCGTATAACAAATAAGGAGGTTCTTAAAACCTTGCGATGTCTAGACGTGAATAAAGCTAGTGGACCAGTCGGTATACCAGCTATAGTTCTAAAGGCTTGTGCACCTGAGTTGTCTCTGCTGAAGCTTGTTGCGCCTCTCATTTAGGACTGGAATAGTGCCAAATGTGCAACCTGTTCCAAAAAAGGCAGCTGTTCCGACCCTGCCAATTATCGGCCAATCTCAATTACCTCCATACTCTGCAAGATTATGGAGCGTATAATGAACGCCCGCTTAATGTCATACCTAGAACAAAATAACCTCCTTAGTGACCGGCAACATGGGTTTCGCTGAAATCGGTCAGCTGGGGACCTTCTAGTATATCACACACGTATGGGTGAGGCACTGAGAACATTGGGAAAGCACTTGCTCTTTCCCTTGATGTCTCGAATTCCTTTGAAAGAGTTTGGCACACTAGCCTTTTGGGTAAGCTTCCAGCGTACGGCCTATCCCTGGTCTGATTGAATGGGTAAAGGACTTTCTGAGTGAACGGTCTCTCTGGGTCGTCGTCGATGGCTGCTCATCCGATTCTATGGCGACTAACCCGGTGTTTCTCAGTCCGTTCTCTCCGCAACTCTCTTCCTGCTGCATATTAATGATCTGCTTATGCCCGGTATCTATGGGTATGCAAACGATAGCACAGTTGTGAGAGATACCAAACAAGTCCTCGGCCAGCGTGTGAATCTCACACTACAGGCAGTCTCCAAATGGGGCGATGCCAATCTCGTGAAATTCAACATCTCCAAAACACAAGTGTGTCTTCACTGCAAAAGGAGCCAGCTCACCTTGGCTCCTTCTTTCCGAAATGTATCACTGGAATATACCGACCGCCTTCAGTTGTTAGGTTTGAGATATCCTCAAATCTGAAATTCGGCAGTTCATTCAAGGAATTGTAGTTAAGGATGGCTTAGTAGTATATAAAAAAACTGCACGAAGGCATAGTACAATTAACTTACTAAGCGGCAGAAGAATGTTATGGCTTCAGATAGATGACAGCATAACCATCCCATTTACGGCACACGTTAAATACCCAGGCTGGCGATGGTGAGCAGCGTCAAAGGTGCGAGACGTCTGGTATTGCAATTGTCAGTATACCTGCTAACTGTGCGATTTAACAGAAGTTTTCTTCCTCACACAACAAATTTTTCGGAACGATACAACTTAGGGACTTTCAAGAAAAGAGCCTACACATTTTTAAAAGGCCGACAACACACATGCAAATCCTCTGGTGTTACAGTTGTTCATGGGCTGCGGTAATCACTTACCATCAGGTGAGCCGCATGGTCGTTTGCCCACTCTTATATAAAAAAAACCGTGATAATTATGGCAAATCCTCCCTACAACAGGAGAGGCCCATGCCCAGCAATGGAATGCTGATGTGGAAGAAGTATATTATATTATTTAGAATCTTTCGCTTCATTTGTTTCACTTGCATAATTTTAAATTTTATCCAACAACGCGCATTAAGCAAATGTATTCATGAGGTGTGTACGTTCGCAAAATATTAAGCTCTGACTTATTTATGACGTGCATACTAAGGAAAATTCTTTGTAGGTGTGCGAAATTCTTATCTCTTTATTCAAAAGGGAAAAATTATTTTGATTCTTTTCAAAATGCTGTCGTACAACAAATTATGTTGTAGAAATATTAGCACATAACAGTCAGAGTACCTATCTTTATATATATAATTATTTTATCCGTGTGACTCCCCCTAAAAGGCTGGACCGATTTTGACGAAATTCGGTGTGTGCTTAAGTGGAATAGAGAATGGTTTAGATACACAATTGAATCCCGTAGGTGGCGCTGTTGGATGGCTAATATGAAATATAATTCAGTTATTGATTGTTGTAAATAAATTAATAATTAATGTCGAAAAACAGTTTTAATGTTTTATAATTCCTTATATTTACGCAAACTTTTTAATATTTTTAGGGCGTTAAATTTTTCTTATTTTTAATACTTCTATATATATTTAGTATAAATAATCTAAATTTAAAATAAGTAAATATACTTTCTGGCTTTTATTAATTTTTCAACCATCATGGCGAAAATAAATAATTCATTTTTAATTATATTTACTTTCACGATATTTTGCTTTACCACTGAGCAAATGGTAAATAAGTACAAAATTGCTTAATTTGTGTGTGTTTATTAATCTAACATTATAAAAATAGGTGCGGACTACAAACTAGGAAAGTTGTGGGTTTGAATCCGTCCTTCGACTACGGTCGTAAACCTAACTAAAATAACCATTTGAGGCTTTCTTGGATTGTTTATCTGAAATTTTAGTAATGTTAATAAAGTAGAAGTATTTTTTCAGCAAAAAAAGATTAATAGAAATATTAAATAACGTAATTAACGTGAAAATATCGAAGCAGGGCTATAAAACACAAATAAAAATAATAAGTGTTATAGCGTTGACCACTTCTCGCAAGAGCTGTAATCTCAACAGTCAGACGCACGCGGCACTACTGTTAGCGAACTCTCCAAAATGAAATTAAATAGCTTTTAGACATAAACATTATTTGTGTTTCTATTATTTTAAGCTTTAATGATTACTTAATAAAGTAAATTAATCGTTCTTTATTTTAAATGTGTGCGTGCGTGCGTTTATTGTGTATCCATGTGTGTGTGTATGTGTGTGAGTGACAAGCTAGCTAGCACAGTCCACTTGATGGTTTTAAGAGATCTCATACACACATCTGTCTTCAATTAAGAATAAAAATGCAGATGCGTTTTCACCACAAAAAAGAAAACAAAATGAACTACTTAATTGGAAAGCTTCTATGAAATAATGTCTCAAATTCTTGTAACTAATCATACAAATATAGTTACATCACACTGCTATTTTGTAAGACCCATTCACGCTGCAGTTAAAAAGAGATAGCGTAGCAGCTATGCTAAAGAAAAAAAACTTGTGTTACCTTTGAATTGTACAATCTACTATATACCATTAATTGCAACTGTTTTAGTGCGGTGTTGTTGAAAGAGATTTTTTTTATTGCGAGTTAAAAAATCTTGATCGCTCTAATCAAATGGTCTGTGTCGAAAACTAAAGACTTAGTATTATCAATTCCAATTGTATTACTATTTCACATCGTAAGACAATGGCATACCATGAAAAGGAAATAATTTTGCAGATCTACGCAAACGAAATAAGATTAAACTCATAATGCTATGATGATAATGCGATGGTGAGACGAACTTTGTGTAAGGAACGACATCAACTGATGCTAGTGTCTTTCTAAACAACTTAATTGGATTCTTTTAGCGATAAATTCAAATGAAAAAATTACGTCTTTTCATTCAAAACTTATTCTACAAATGCTTAACTACATTACAATACAATTTTAACCAAATCTGGGCATTATTATTTTCATTGTTGAATATAAAATATGGGTGTTAACTCAAATCAATTTTAAAATTACCTGATTTAAAGGAACATTAGAAATGGGTAAAATTAACGTCATTAATTTTTCTCTCGTTTGAGAAATGAAATTGTTTTTTTTTTAATTGCAAAATCACTTGTGAAATACCACAACGGGCGTGTAATGACGATGTAAAAGAATCTATCACCCAATTTTGTTCCATGTCTGTCATAAGAGGCGATTACGGAACAAACCCAAAATATCTTATGGCTTCTTTAAAATGACGTTTTAAATACCAATGTGCTCTTAAATGGGAAGGAGTTGAGTCTTGTGGATACCACTGTTTTTCTTGGTATTACTATTGGGGTCATGTGACTGACATTGAAGTCATATTTGTTTTATGAAAGAGAGCCATACAGGCAATTTATAACTTAGATTGTAAAGAGTATCTTAGAAAAATTTAATAAATAAACATATTAACTTTGGCATCGCAATATCTTTATAAAAATGTGATATGTACATTAAAACATAAAGCTTTGATAAGAATAAAGATGTTCATACTTTAAATACTAAGAAAACATAAGCTTTGTAATACCAGTTACTTGACACAACAGAATTTTTTACTACTAGCTCCATACATTAGGCGTGTAATACCCAGACCGGCAACGGGCAGCAGCGTCAAGGTGCGAGCCTGTGAACCTCCTCCCAATGGTAAAGGTCCACGCAGCAGGACTTTCAACGGTTAAATAAGTCACAGTCTTTAAGCTTATCAATTGTGTAACAAATAATAATTTTCTAGAAGAAGTATCAGTATTCAATTGTAAGGGCAAGTAATATTTGACTGTAAAGCTTTTCAGAAAGCTTTATAGAGATTACTATTTCAAATATCACAGAGCTACAACTTTGAATTATACAGTTCGTTTACAAATTTAAATTTACAGATATTTATATCTTTTTATCCCTCTCTCGTTTAATTCTTAATTTAAAGTCTGAACATTACTAGTTTTATTTGTTACTAGTTTTAGAAAAGATATCTAAGTATTCAGATATCAAAAGAGAGATCTTGTTAAAAAAACCCGCCATAGTATATTTTTGTATCACTTCAGTAGCAATAATTTAAAAGTCAGTCACATGCGGTGCTTTCAGCTGAGACCACTCAAAACGATAATAAATAGCTACTCGATTTGACCCTTTGGCTAAGTAAACGGATCCATTTTGTTTTGATATTTTTCTTTTTCTACGCTTGTCCAAGCTCTTAGCGCTAATTATTATATATTATAGAGTAATAGTCGTAGCGTCTGTATAGTAGTGATAATAATTGCTTGCATTGAGTTTTGCATCAAAATTGGCATCAACCTATTACAATCCACTACCAGGTATGATTGCCACATTTTGAAGGAGGATTTGCGAACGCAGTGTCAAATGTCTCACGCCTTTGGCACCGTCAAACCGGCACGGTTTCTTTACTCATGTGGTCAAACTGAGTATTTTAAATATGGAATAAATTAGATTACTATAATGCCATCTATTGAAGCGATAAGGTCTATTTGGCGATTCCTCTTCACAATGATGACGGTCCATAGAGTGATGGACTTCTAACCGCACCAGACGGTAAACTGAAGTGAAACCTGAAATTAATTTCATGTGTTATCATAATATGACAGCCTATAAATAATTTTAATTTACACTAAAGACCAGATATAGACTTTGCTCTTAAAGAAAAACTGCGTCCACTATACTTTTGATATAATAATACTAATACTTACGGAAGACAACACTGGTTACTTTTCTTTACAGTCATTTTATACATATATAAACACTTACGCCTGTCACCTAGAGGGGTAGACAGAGACTATGGACTTCCATTTGGCACGATCCTGACACACCTCCTCATCTCCACATCCATATACCTACGCATACACGCTCGTCGGTTAAGGGTACTTAATTTGGCCAATTTTCAATATATCGCCAATTTAGTCGATACATTTTCGCCTAGGGCGTCCAGACTCCGCCGTGCACCTCTGCCACATAAATTTGCTTTGTCACTCTTTCCTCATTCTTTCTACATGACCAAACCATCGAAGCATTCCTTTCTTAATCTTGGTCACAACATCATCTAGCAGACCATACTTTCTCTTATCACACAATTTCTCACTCTGTCATTTAGATTCAGCCCTAACATTAATGACCGCATTTCTACAGCATTTATTCTACTCGTGCTTCTTCACACGCAACTTTCACTAACATACATTAAAGTAGGGACTAACACAGCATTGTGAATTGCCATACGCCTTTTGGGACACATTCTGACTTTCCACAATGGAGTGTAGAGCCCCATTACTCTATTTTCTGCGTTCACTCGTCGTTCTATATCCTTATCATATCTACCATCCTGCTAAATACACATCAAGGTGTACAGCAGGTCTGCCACCACTCCCTCTCCAGCCCTCAGCATTTCGAGTGATACTCTATCATATCCGGCTGCCTTACCTGCTTTCATACTTTTCATTGCTTTCATTATTTCATCTATACCATCTCTATCTCTTTCTTTCTTCTTGGAATTTCTATTTTTTAATTCAAACGTCTCATCACCATAAACACGCTTTCAAAGTATACCTTCCATCTCCTTAAACTCGAAACTTCGTCATTCAGAATACAGCCATTCTGGTCTGTATAGCATTAATTCTAGGCTGTTTTGAATGTCAGCAGCTCTTACAAGTTTTCAGAACCTTTTAATATTTGCCTGGAAGTTATCCGATATTCTTCTATCATTCTTATCAGTTATTCCTTGCTTTTTCCTTTCAACTACTTTTTACTCTCTTATTTAGATGTCTAAAGACTGCCTTTTTTCTTTCAATATCATCATTCATACCGCTAGAATGACTAGCCTTGGTTGCTAGTAAATCTATCCATGCTCTCTTCTTTGCTTCAACTTCCATCCGTACCTCATCATCCCACCATAAAGTGTTATTTTTCCTTTCATTCGTTCTCTTAGTTACACCACATACTTCGGTAGCTGCATCCACCAAACCTTTCTTGACATTATACCACACAGTCTCCAAGTCTAAATCATTCATACACAATTCATCCATACTACTTATATTTTCTCTCAGTCTTCATTTGAACTCTTTCACACCTTCATCTTGTAACCTCTCTGTTCTTATACGCTGTAACCCAGTGGTAGACACAGATGTCCGATGCCGCCAACGTCTAAATAGACCATTAATTCGGCATAAGACTAAGTTTTGATCCATCCCTACGTTGGACCCCAGTAAACCCTTGTATCTACCACTGCGCTTCTCATTTTTTCATCCACAATGATGAAATCCATCATGCTTCTATCACGACCTCTTTCCATGTACACATGAATCTTCTTATGACGAACGAAAGTGTTCGTCACAAAAGATTCTTTTCACACATACGGTGAGGAGGCTTTCACCATTCTCATTTATACTTTCATCACCAAACGTTCCCAATATCCTTTCATAACCAAGCCTTTTCACACCAACCCTTCCTTAAAATCTTCTAATATAACAATATTTTCATTACCCTTGCATTTCATTAGCACCATCCTTACCATCTCCCAAAACTGCTCTCGCATATGAGTAGGCTTAGACATGTTTGGGGCGTAGACCCCTAGAACAAACAACTTCTTTAAGCCCACTTTCATCTGTATCCATAGCAGTCTCAGGCTTACATTCATACTCTTTCACACAATGACCCATTCTTTCTGAAAGGATAATACCGTCTCCTGGCATGCCCGCTCTGTCTCGTCTACACCAGACCAGTACGCGGTATACATGCACATGGCACCCTTTCCTTCCGTTTCGTCTCACATAACACATCTATTCCTCTATCATACATCATATCGCATGCTTTATCCATTTTATCATTCATTGCTCCACATACATTCATTTTAATTATATAATATTCTTAGATAGATAGATAGATATTAAAATAGTCTAATGTCCGAAATTTCGTAAAGCTAATCAAGTTAAGGATTAAGTTATTAGGTTAAGAAGCAGTGCGGCGAACCGGTAAGCGAAGGGTAGGCTAGGCTCCATTAGATGGAGTGACTACCTGGTAATAGATGCAGGAAGTCGATGAATGCAGGTGGCTCAGAACGTGTATTTCTTGTGGGAATCCTATGTTTAGCAGCGTACTGGTTAAAGACTTTAATGATGATTGTTATGAAGAAGCTTTAATGAAAAATCCTCCTTCTCAGAAAAGGGTGCTAGTCCGATGGCTGAAAATGCTAACACAGTCGGTTGGAGTAGAATATAAAATTATTAACTCGAAAAACAAACAAAGTCGAGAAATATATAGCTTTTTCAGGTTACTATTTGAAACAAGAATAAAGTTTCACAAATCTGAATGGAAATCAACCTTAAATATTGAATTCACTTTTAAACAATGAACAATTGAATACTCTGTAGACGTGCGACATTGAATTGATCTTTAAATTTAAAGGGCTTTTACATCTATTTGAATATTGTTTGCATTTTAAAGAATATTACGGAATGCTTGTGGCATTATCGAGGAATATCAATATTATGAAGCGATATACAAATAACAACATCACCTACATTCTCGCGGTGCTGATTACTAAAATTCCATTCAAAAATGCAAAAGGTGATGGTAGGATAGAAAGACCAAAGTTTAATTCATGTTAGTAACAGTGTCATCCCATCATTACTGGCCTTTTACAGTACACTAGTGGACATAGCCCGTTCCAATAATGCGCTAGCGCCAGATATTCTCTTGACTACGCACATTCCTTCTGCGTGATGGAGTGATTGCTAAATCAGAGAATATTTAATACGAAATCAATTAATATTTCAGTATCATAATTCTCAGATGTACGATTATGCGCCATAAAAATCACAATGTTGTCTTTAATGACGAATGACGACTTAGTATTAAGTTAAGCGTTGGTCAAGCGTCGCAAATGAGATTTGCCAGAGTATACTGATATTAAATGTCAAAAGCGCAGTATAAACCTATTTAATAGATAACCCTTTAATTAGCTCAATCTAAGCTAAAATAGTTTACGCGCAATGACAATGAACTGTCATGATCGTGAACACCCATAAAACTTCCTAAACATCCCTTTCTGTTTGAGCTTACATATTACAGCAGGAAGAAATTTCCATAAACTAACTGCATGAACTGTGAAAGAGTGTGAATAGAACTTAGTTCTGGAGGTAGAGAATTTTAGAAGTGTTTATAGATGTGATCTAATTGCGTGGGAATGGACAAAGCAGAATCGATTACGTAGATGCGGTGGTGATGTTGGATTGTATAGGGAATTAAAGAGGATGCTAAGGATTCGGGTATTTCTGCGAAGCTGGATTATAAACCGCTTGAGCTGCTTGCGAAAGGAAGAGATGTGGTCACATTTTAGTCAGAAAATGTAACGAATACATATTTACCTATTATCAGAAGTTGGAACTTTTCTAATGATTAACGATGCTTTAGCACCTCGGTCGGCCTCATTTTATTCATTTCATTACACACTGACTTTTGATGAATATATGTTAAAGCGGAGTTGAAATAAATTTCACGATCTTTAATTTTCTGTTTTTATTATATTATCTTTTCTCTATCGGAGAATTCCTTCCAAGTTTTTCTTAGCATTTAATAAGTTCGAGAATAATTCTTTATATACAATCGTTAGTTCGTCTGTTAGTGATCGTGTAACTTGTGAATGATTTAATCGATTGAGATCATATAAATACAAAACATTTGTGCTGTTGAGACGATGTAAGTTTAGTGTCTAAAAAGAAAGTACACAAAATCTGGACCTGATAATTAGCGCGTGTCTTTTGTGGTCTTATTATGAGTCCTACTAGGTGGAAGGACCCTTTATCTGCCTCCTAGACCTCCGTCTATCAAGTAACATTCTCTTACCTATTTCTGCCGACAAATAGCAGTGCTCGCATTGTTGTGTTCGGGTCTGGAAGGTTAAGATTATCAGTATAAATATAGGTTGAAAAAAGGCTGCAATAACGTTATTACCTCAAAGGTAATAACGTAATTGTATCATTTTGTTGAAGTTAGCTGCAGGTGTCTATGAACTGTAGTAGCCACTTACCATCAGGTGGTCTTGCCTTAAGTAAATAAAATCCATTCGAGACAAATCCAATTTTCATTCCGTCGCTTGTTAGACTCATTCTGGATTCGCTGGGCTCATATTTTAACGCTCTTTTTTATTTTCACACTATTATTTCATTTACATTTCGAGTAATTTCAAGTCCTAACTGGAACAGTTTGATTATTGGGTTTCAGTATGTCCAATATGAACTAGTATCTACGAACATATGTTATTTGTGGCCTTATTATCTTTATAATTATCATTGTAAATCATAGTTTTAAGGTTGTTGCCTAAAACTATGATTATCAATGATAATACTAGCTAAAGCATCTTAGTATGTCTGTTTTGTCCACATTCGCCACACTTTGTAAAGTGGATGCCCATACATATTACAGATGCATTGTCACCCTGAGGACTACTGATGGATTGCTTCGATACAAAACGATATTGTTTATGGTTATGGTAATGATGCATGTAGAGAACCGAAACCCTTTTACTGAAATGAGGCTCTATCTTAGTCCTCAGGGTCGACAACGCATCTGCATTTTGATTCTTAATTGATGATAAATGTAGATGTCTATGGCCACAGCATCAGGTGGACTGTGAGCTAGTTTGTCACCCTTATTCTATAAAAAAGCTTACTTGGAATGATTAACGGATGTATAAGCACATGAGTAAAGAAACCGTACCGTTGTATAAGTACCTAACGGAGTAGTAGTATTATTAAAACGCATTAAAAGGGTTCTTTTTAAATTACGTTATTCATTATTAACACAAAAAGAACCAACGAATGAAAATATCTCGTGTGTATGACGTAAAACATTGAATGATTTTGAACAATACATTTTCCTTACTTTATTGCCGAGAATGTCTGGTTAGCTAATGTGAACGTTGTGTGTACGTTGAAAGAAACGTAAAATGTTATGTCATGCACATGCTTATATAAATGCAGATTCACTTTTAATGTCGTCTAAGAGCATGTTGTTATGACAGTATTATAAAAGCTTCCATTGTTGACGGCTCCGTGGCGCAGTGTCATAACAATGATTTGCAGTGCTGAGGGGCGGGTAATCCCACACGGAACAATTATTTGTATGATCTGCAAATAATTGTTCCGGGTCTGGACGTTTGTCCTAGTGCAATTTATGTTTGTAAACTACTCCACGATACAGGAGAAAATCCTGTGTAGAGTGTCCCCCAGACCATGGGTGCTGTAAAGCACCTGAAACGTCGGGAATCAAAAGTAAAATTAAACGCGATAAAATCCAAAAATAGTTTTATTCAATGTAGTGTTCGCGTAAATATAAGAAACCATTATCCTAGTGTAGAGGTTACGTCTTTAAAAAAAAAAAAGAAAAATGATACGTCTGCCCTTCGCAATCCTACTTTTGATATATTTTTTATACAACTAAGAGTGATAAATATGCAAAAGTCAACCCATTAAAACAAAGATAAAAACACTGAGAAACATCGTTTGTCACCTCTAACGAAAAAAGGGTCTCTGGTTCTCAATATTCACCAAATGAAAGAAATCAGCTAGTAATACTGTAATAGCTAGCTAGCTATCTATACAGAAATGATAGAGCGCTGTAAACCAACTGTCCTAATGTCTTAACCTATTGAATTCTATTAAAATTATAATTTTGGCGTATCTACATATCATAAATACAATTCAAAAGAGAAAGTATTAGATGGTTCTAAAAACATTTTAACTATTTAGTAGACAAAGAAAATTTGGTTAAAACATATTATCTAAAAAATTGGTGATAATAATTTACGCTAGTAAGCATAAAAATCTACTCGGAGCTTATTAAATTTCGTTTTGCATGTCCACGTAAAATCACGTAAAACTTGCAAAAATTGCAATCCGATGGGAAAAAGTGCTTTTATTTGCTTTATTCTTTAAAAAAAAATACTTCCATAACCAGAAGCTAAATTCGTTAGGATATTTTTGTGCTGGTCTGTTTTTTTGCAGAATCGTGTACGTTATTATTTATACGTTATAAGAGAAAACGGTGAGCTGAAGGTTGGGAAATTCGGAATAGGGCAACGGAACGCAAGGAGCCAGCAGCTGGCCGACTTCACGTAGAAGGAGGAACTTTTAATGATGAACTCTTTCTTTCAGAAGCGGCCCCACAGAAAGTGGACCTGGTCGAGCCCCGATGGTTTGACAAAAAATTAGATTAACTTCACTATGACGACTAAACGGCAACTGTTAAGTGATGTCTGTTAAATGGTGAGGGTGAAAACTGGCAGCGATCACCGAATGGTTAGAGACATACTGAACCTAAACGTTAAGTTCTCGTCACGTCGAGAGGTCTCGTCTAATGAAGTCAACGCTCCGTCCCCCTCGTGCTCTAATACAAAGTCCCGAAAATTTTGAGCTCGATTAACAAAACCGTTTTCAGTGCCTAGAGAATTGTAATTCAGTGGACGATATGAATGACAAGCTCGTGAAATTGTCCATGGTCGGAGCTAAGTTCTGTAAGACCCGTCGCAGAAGAACACAAAACTCTCCGATCACACTTTTAATTTCATGGCTATGGTTAGACGGGAAGTTAAGCTGCGATCTTATGCAGATTTGACAGCATACAGGTAACTGAACAGACAGATCTCCAAATGCATGCGGCAGGATTTATGCAACATCAAAACAGCTCGTATTGAAGAATTAATCGAGTAGAACCAGGGCTCCAAAGTCTTTGCCACAGATCTGTCTGCTAGAAAGAGCCAACTGTCGAAGCTGAAGACCGAATGGCAGCATCGTTTCTGGGACACCTGAGATTTTGAGTGAGATTGAGAGGTTCTATAGGCAGTTATACACGTCATCGTTGGAGCCACGCAAGTGTAGTAACAACCAAGAGCAAGTCTTATCCGACACTATTGTGATGATATCCCGGACATCAGTCTGGGCTAGATTAGAATGGCTCAGCACCTTAACAACGGCAAGGCCTTACGCGAGGATGGAATTACAGCGGAGCTTCTGAAATCAGGTGGAAAACGTACAGTCCTTCAGAAGCTCTTTGATTGTCCTCCATTGTGAACTACCGGAGGCGTGGAGCAGAAGCGGTGGCCTGTTCTTCGAGGCGACTACGCTCTTTTGAAGTACAGATCGATTTTTTTTGATCCGCGTGTACGTGCTGTTTTCGGAATAAGAAACGTCGTCGCACGAAGAGCAACGACCTCAGCCTCGAAGTGAACAAGCTTCTGTGTTGAAAAGTTTAGTACCATAGTCCACATTCATAACCTGCGGCAAATTGTACAGAAGACCGAAGAGTACAATCTGCCACTTTTCTTGCGTATGTGGACTACGAGAAAGCCTTGATTCCATCGAAATTTAGGCGGTACTACAGTCCCTTCAGCGGTGGCAAGTTGACTGTCGGTATAATATAGAAGTGCTGAAGTGTTTGTACACTAGGGCTGTGATGGCAATCCGAGTACGAAACCTATCCAACTACAGAGAGGTAGACGTTTTCAAGCAACAGGACAGGAAAGAATACGGTATTAACATCAATGGCAAGTACATCACTCACCTTCGATTTGTCGACGATTTAGTCCTTATGACAGAATCGCTGGAGGACAGAATCGAGGAAGCTGTATTCTCATTGACCTCAATAGTGCCTCTCAATGGATAGGTCTCAAGATAGACATGGAAAACACTAAGATCGTAACGTCCATGTCACACCTATGCCGGTAATTGTTGCGAGCACTAAGATCGAAGTTGTTGCCGAATATGTTTACCTGGGACAAATAGTCTGAATAGGTAAGTCCAACTTCGACAGAGAGGTAAATGGACGGATTCAAAGAAGGTAATGTTTATTCCACCTTTCTTAGTTTCGTTAGATGTTTGAAATCATTAGACTTAAGAGAATATGTTAGAAATACTGCGCTCTAATTTCTGGTATTAGAGTATGTGTAACCAGAAAGAAAATTTCATGGACAAATTTTAGTAGATTGGAAGCTTTTGAATATAAAGATAGTGAAGAAATAGAAAATAAGAGGGTTTAAAGTCATGGAGCTGCGGAAATCGACCATCATGCTTTATTACTATGAACTTACAGCTGCCGAATGTTTTGTCTACGCGTTCGGAATATCTTAAGGCGTATCATCATCATCATAATCACCATTACAGCTTCTCACATGTCCACTGAACAAAAGCCTATCTCCAAAGAATACCACGATACATTGTTTGCCACCTGTATTCTTCGTGTCATAATCAACAGCAGCATTACTACCCTCACATATCAATTGCTGAACAAATGCCTATCTGCAAAGAATACAACGAGCCACCTTATTGTTATTATATTTACACCTGATCCTTCGAATTCCTATATGTCTTACCCGGTTGTATCTAGTTTCGGGCACCCTACTCTCCGATGACCACTGTTGCCACTCAAAGAGCGTACTGTTTGTCAGTTCATTGTGTTACATCCGCTGGGCTTCGGATCATTGAACTATATCTGTCTGTTTATTTGGTTCCACTACGGTTATCTTCATACGGATTCTATCGGTTATAGATTTCTAGACTGTCTTTAACATAATCGTAATAGATGATTTTTTTTATTTTATAATTGTTGAGTAGTTACTAAGTGACAAAAATATGACTTTATATTTTATTTATAATTTCGGATATAAGGGTACGTAAACTTCAGTTGTTTCTTGAAGTGGCAACCAATAAGAATTGATTGGGAACCACTGACCTAGAGAAACACAGTCCTCTCAATAGTTTGCTGGGTGACTTTAAGCTGCTTCATACGGTCTAATCTGAACCACATCTCAGTTTCAGATTCCTGTCACTAATCATACAAAATACAGTAGTAACATTACACTGATATTCTGTGAGATCAATTCATGCTGCAGTCAAGTGCGTAGCACGTAGCAGCGTAGCACAGCGTAGCAGCTTTACTACGTAAAAATACATTTGTTAACTTTTTAATTGTACAATCTACTTTTTATCTTTAACTGAAACTGTTTTAGTATGTGTTGCATATATATTGCATGTTTTAGTATATATTACGCGCAAAAAAACTTGATCGCTCTAATATAGTAATAATCAAATCTTTGATCTGTGTAAGAACTGTATGATAACAATTTCACAATTTTTGTCTTACTAGCTCACATCGTAAGTCGATGGCATACCAACAGGAAATTATTTTTGCAGATGTACGTAAACAAAATAAGATTAAACCCTTAATGCGATGATGATAATGTGATGGTGAGACGAACGTTGTGTAAGAAACGACAATAACTCCTGCTGTTTTTCTTAAAAACTTATTTCGACTCTTTTCTTGCGATAGATTTAAATAAAAAAAATTACAACTTTTTATTCAAAATTTGTTTCAAATTCAGGCTTAACTACGTTACAATATAATTTTAAACAAATTAAAGTGACAAAATAATTCATTATTTGAAATAACCTAACAAGGAAAAACTTAATGAATCTGAACTCCAAAAAAATAATAAATTCTTTTGAGTGAAATTTTCATTGTTGCGAAATATAAAATGCAAGTATGGGTTGTAAATTCAAATCGATATTTAAAATACGAGCGTTTAAAGGAACATTAGAATCCGGTAAAATTGACGTTATTGATATTTTCTCTCGTCTGAGAAATGAAATTGATTTTTATTGCATTATCATATGTGAATACCACGATAATGGCCATCACCCAATTCGTTCCATGTCTGTAATAAGAGGCAACTAGGATAAGCCCGATAGTAGTAATATCTTAAGACTTCCCATTAATGGCGGTATAACTATCTGCTTACTATTAGATTTTATAGGTGTGGGATACAGATCGGCGATGGGCAGCAGTGTCAAAGGCGACAATGCCAAGCGTGACAATTTAAAAAATCTTCAAGGTGGTACTAATAGGTAGAGTTCCACGTACAGCCGTGGACTTTAACGTGTGGCTTTACGGTCTATCGAAAGCCTACTGCTGATATACTGATATACTGCCCATAAATTGCAGATTGGCAACCCCAGTTTGTATCATTCTTATTGAGTAGCTATCTGGAAGATACTGCAGTCCTTTTCCTATTTCAGTGTCCTCTTTCGCTTAAGACAACCATAGGATGATATGGGTTAGTAGATTCTCTTATGTCGCTACACGAGAAATAATTTATATATACTTTTAAATATGCTATTTATTAGTCGAAGCCTAAGTTTTTCATAAAAATTGTGTTATAAAGATAGCCTGCATTTAAATGTGGAAGTTATCGTACTCGAACCTCCGTAGGTCATCGTCGGCTTATTTGAGTTCTTGAATGTTAGCTAGACGTTTCCGGAACACTTGTTCTTTTAAGAATATCGATTAGAAAAAATCTTGATAGTAACATCGATGACCGGTTAGGCCAAGTGTTAAGATATTCCCACAAAACGAAATTACACTTTTTAGTATAAGGGTGACAAGCAAGCACGCAGTGAACTTTATTGTAAGTGGATACTGTGGCCCAAAGGCATCCACTCGTTTAAGAATCAAAGTGCAGATGCATTGTCAACCCTGAGGATAAATGGAATGCCTCATAACCAGTAAAGGGTGTTCGGTTCTCTACACTCACCATACGAAACACAGCAGCATTAAGTTGCTATTTTACGTTGGTAGTCTGTGAGAGTGGACTTCTTCGTCAGGCAGATCCATTCGTGCTGCAATCATAACATAGCTGCGGCGTAGCATTACCGCGTGTGATTTTTTTTTCTTAAAATTTAATGTTTTAGAAAACATAGATCATTATAGTAAATGTTTACTCATTGAATTAAAATATTCTTAAGCCAAAATTACAGATATTCCATTGAATGAAGGTAGCAGGATAAAATGCCCGTCTGTAAGAAAACTTTCACGAACAATAGTCTTGACATTTGTGTCCAATGCAGCAAGCGCAGCTGGCACTACTGGATCTGAAATAAATACTATATAATTTAAATTGCCATTTCGTGGTAGTTTAAAAACCATCATCAACTTTTTCTGTGGTTTATTAGTTGAACCAGTAGTAGAATTTTTGCTAATACATATCGGGCCTTGGGTTTGAATCCTAGCTGGAGTCAAAATTATGCATCAAGTATAATATTTTTAAATAACTTAAATTGAATTAATAAAATAACCCCGAAACAAAAAGAGCTGATTATCTTCAAACGGCTGAACATATTTTCTTGAAACATAGCTGAGAACACTCTCGATTAAGACACCTTTCAAACGGAAAAAACTTAATCAAAATCGGTTCATCCGTTTAGGACCTATGATGCCACAGATAGACACACAGATACACAGATACATTAATACACAAATACAGAAATAAACCAAATACACAGAAACACCACAAACTTATAACGCCCTCTGTTTTCGTCGGGGTTAAAACGAAGAAATCTGAAAACAAACTACCAACTAATAAAATTATATGTTCTTCCAGACAGAATCGACTGGCATCAGCGACAAGGTATAACAAGGATCACAGATACATTATATAGAATACAAGTTTCGCAGATGCAGATCGCACTGGTATTGCGATCATCAAGGTATCTGGCATGCGCGACGATTAAAGCGAATCTTATCATCAGCGGGGAAGGCCCATGTCCAGCAGTGGATTTTAACGATCTGATGAAGAAGATTTTTTTATAATGCGCTTTAAGCAAGTACTTTTAAATTTGCGAGGCAAATTGATTTAACATTGGATAGTCTATATTCAACATGTATTGTTAGATTTCATGTCGTTGGTCTAGTGGTCGTAAACTTGACTGCTGAACTTGAAGTCTCGGGTTCGAATCATGGGTTGTCATTCATTTAGTTTTTCTGTCAAGAAAATACTCAGTAGCACCCCTGAGTAGGAAAGTTGGCGATGGTGTGAAACCTGTGACACGGAAAGCACGTAAAGCCGTTGGTCTTTCCCTTGATCTCTCTCCGGCCATGTCGGCCTCCGGCCTTACCATCGGACTATGAGAGTAAGTACATGAGTGCAAATCTGCTTGCGCGCACACTCGTACACTATAATTATGTGCTGCGCAGATGGTTACGACGAATCTTTACTAAGCTACCAGAGGACAAAATAACACTATAAAAAAGTAAAGTTATAGCCTATAGTATAGGTCCAACTGCCTTGCATAGGTCTTTCCTCATTTTTTAAAAGAGTTATGGTGCAATTAGTCTGCCGCGGTACTCAATGCTTGTTGGCGGACTTCACATGTCACCTGCTGGTTTTCTCTCGAA
Source organism: Parnassius orleans (assembly GCA_029286625.1). Classification (NCBI taxonomy): domain Eukaryota; kingdom Metazoa; phylum Arthropoda; class Insecta; order Lepidoptera; family Papilionidae; genus Parnassius; species Parnassius orleans. Next base: position 79,074 of record JAGSMP010001194.1, on the reverse strand, counting down.
ATTATCCTTCGCTGCCGGGCACGTGGCAAATCAACACTTAAGATTTCAATTAACAGTTTCATTAGTGCTGGTTGTAACGATCTCGGTTTGCTCACGTATTATGACATTAATGTCGATCCGCTAAGCTACCATGGCTCAGAACGGCAGTAGGTGGAATTATAATTTATTCTGTTCATAATTTCAAAGAATACCTGACTGAAAAAAATGCCTAGATGACTTACCTTTAGATTCCAGAATACTGATGATAGTCCGTACGTAGTGTGTATCTGATGAACTTTATTACGAATTAAATATCAGTCAGGGATATTTACCTGTACTATTTGCTACCAGGTCCTAATCCATATTCTGATCTTTCTTCACTAGGGTAAACAAACGACTCACTTTCTTCAAGTTGTAAATTGTTAAGGTTTGGGATTATAATGGTTATAACAACAGACTCTGAAAAAAACGCAGTGTCAATGAATATTTGTTAAATTTTTTAATAATTAGTAATTTTTAATTACATTAGAAGAAGAAGAATGTTAATATAATTTATAGATGATAAGAACCCATGGGAATAAGATGATCGCTACTCAGCTATTTTTAATTTGTTTTGTGTTGCTGATTGTGTAACATATATGATTATAAACTGTTCTTTTTTTTAAAGTCTCGCTGGGGTTTTGCTGGGGTTTTGCTGGCTCCCAGGACAGAAGTATTTTCGAAACCAGTCGTAAATTAAACATAATAATGACTTTCAATAATTACTATTTATAATCTATATTGAAGAAAAAATATATACTTATATTTCTAACAATACTTCTGTCATGTTATATCAATTATATTATTATTTAGAAGAAATTTGAAATAAAATAATTATTTACGATAAACGCCAAATGCGAAGTCCGATGTGATTATAGGCTCTCTAGCTCTTCTGTGGAATCTGAAGTAGGTGTTATTGGAGCTGATGCTTAGCCCTCTGAAGTCAATGGCAAGAATTAATTTATCCGTTTCTCTGTTAATGCTGTAAAATATTTCAAAAAACTTATTATTATTAGCTGTCTTCAAAAAAGGAGGAGGTTCACTATGCGACTGTGTGTAGAATGTTACACGATATCTTGGCCAAATGAAACTCGTTTTTTAAAATTCTTTATTTATTAAATAGGTTACTTCTGGGATGGTCCCTTATAATTTTGGAGAAAAAACTCCATCCCTAAAGATGGGAAAATAGGGGATGAAGTTTTTAATGTAAATATATAAGCGACATAGAGGTTGTGATATTCCTTAGTCTACTCAAAATGTTAAAAAGAATAACTTTTTAATACTTCTATACACTATGGCTTAGTACTGACTGACTTCTTTAGTTAGTCTTCTTTAGTACTGACTTCAGAATGTGAAATTATTTTATTCTCTTAGTTCTTTGAATTTGGCTTTACAGGACCATGCTCTCACAGAATACCAGCGTAAAAAGCCAGCTCAATGCCAGCAGCATTGAGCTGGCTGTTTCTTTTTTGTTTCGTAGGTGAGAGTATAGAACCGGAGACCCTTTTTACTGTATACGAGGCATTCCAACTTAGTCCTCAGGGTTGACAATGCATCTGAATATTGATTCTTGATCCACTTATCATCATATGGGCTGCGTGCTCGCTTTTTACCCTTATTCTATGAGAAAAAATAACATTCCACTTGTTAATGGTACACTGAATAATTATCATTTTTAGAAACTAAACACGTATTATTCTTCATGGAAGATGTTTCACACACAGAAATGTTATGTGGAGAAACATTCAAAACTAGAATAATAATTTCTAGGCCATATAAATAAAAAGACGCTTCTACCAGTTTACGCTTTAGGTATTTTATTTTGGCACATATCAAAGGCCATTAAATTATTTTGGAATATTTGTAGTCGCTCTACGACATCCAATGGATGAAATGGGTTGGTAAACTGTTTATGGGTAGCAGCATTCAATCACCATCATCAGTGGGACGTTTGTCACCCTTCTTAAAGAATCTAAATGCGGATGCGTTGCCAGCACGTGTTGACTTACATGGAATATCTCGTTACAAGTGATAAGGGTTTTCGTTTTCCGTCATATTACACCAATATTCTGCGGGAATATAGTCACTCCCCGCTCGATCCGGTTCATACGTGCTGCAGTTGTAATACATCAGAAGCGTGGCTATATCATGTAAAAAAATTATGTGATAACCTTAAATCATTATTCTAATGGAGATTGTTAATAAAAAGTACTTACTAAAATTCTTCAATTCGTCCATTTAGTCCATTCAATTCAATATCAAGGAATGTTGCAGTAATATTGACACTTGACATGTAATAAGTAGCCTGAGCTCTGTAGTATGGTTCGGGTACTGGTCCATAAGCTATTTTACATTGTCCATTTTCGGCAAAAAATTGACGGATACAATTCGTATCGTAGACAGGACAGGGGCGTTCAAAGTTCTCGGTTGAAGCTGCAAGGAAAATTATTAATGAATATGTAATTTTTTTAAAAGCATTAGAGTGAAAAGCGAGCACACACTCCTCCTGGTGATAAGACATATCAAAATCAATTAAGAATCAAAATCAAGATTGCAGCGTCATGAAACTTAAACGTGTGTATGAGCGGTCACGGCATGACGTGAGTCGACAATAGGTCTAGGATGGCTAACGCGTCGTCATCCGTTACTGGTGACGTCATGGTTTCAACTGGTGCGGCATCATGCAAACCACACGGCGAACTTAAACTTGGTGGTCTATATGGATGCACTGCAAACTGGACGCCGCTTCAAGCGCGCTGCAACCTTGACGGTAAACTGAATCGTGCATGGCTGACCTAACATCTACTGTGATACTGAGACGTTGTTATTCCTTCACCAAATCTTTAGTGACTTCTTACGATAACCGCGTGTCATATTCATTCACATGTAATAAAATCAGTACTTATATACAATGTTAAATGATTTAAAATACACATAATATACCTGGAGGTGGAAGAGACGAAAATTCTGAGCAAAGCAACATGACTAACATACTACGTACTCGAAGATAAAGAAAACACTGTGAAAAACACGCATGCCTAAAAGAAACCAATAAATTTTCGCGATATCAGTTAGTGACTCGAACACACAGTCCCCCTGATGGTAAGTGGATGCTGTAGCCCGTAGACTCAAAATCAAAATGCAGATGCGTTGTCACCCCTGAGACGTAAGATGGAATGCCTCGTCACAAATAAAAAGTCTCCGGATTTCGAAACTAAACATAGGAAACACAGCATTTTTACGCTGCTATTTCCCGATGGTATTATGTGAGAGAGTGGTCTTCCCCCGGTCAAGCCGAGCCGTCCGTGCTGCTACCATAATCACTGCAAGATGCCTTTACCACATAAAGGCCAACTCTTCAGAAAACTCCCATAGTCGTCTCTTACGACACCTAACACGACCGATTTAGCATAGCATGTAAAATACGAGTAGATATAATTTTGCCATATTTGATTGCGGATCTGAGTTACTATCATTTATAGAAATATAATCCATCGACTACCTACATGTTTCATAAGGTCATCACTCCATGTAGTTGGGGTGTCTCCCAACACTGCACTTGACCCTTATTGAGTGGCATATACGAGTATGTGACAAAAATACAAATAATAACTATAGAATATGAACACACTATCAATTCGTTCGAGGATTAATAATATTCAATTGCCTATTATTTATAAAAAAATGGTGCTACTGACTAATAGTTCTTAACATGCTATCAGATAATATTTAAATTAATTTAAATAAAAATACTATTTTTATTTAAATTTTAATCTTATTGACTAATTTACATTTACTAAATACTAATTTATACACATGAGTAAAGAAAGCGTACCGTATTTATACTCCTTAATCAAATTCAAGTTTTCCCGCCATTATTCATAGTCTAAGATCGCAACACTAATCTTGTAAAGGGTATTAAAATTTGTATGTCCGTACAAACAGATTGCTAGAAAGGCTGACAAACAAAATATTTATTTCTAACAAAAATAATTTATAATTTATGTTAACAAACAAAAACTGCGATTTCTAACCCGCCTGGTAAGCGTGGCAACTATTGCAAACATCTTCCCCTATAGGAATATCTATGGGGAGGCGAATGTCCACAGTGTAAAGAATGAAAATATAATGAAGAGTCTGGGTAGTTGTTACCCGCTTGAAAAAGGATTTCTTCCGTTCTGATTGTCTTTATTCCTTTTTAAGTTTAAGTGCTGCATTATTTGTTAGAATGTTATTAGTAAGTATTCAGTAAGAACTGGTTGAATTAAAAAAGTTAAAGTGACATTCACTCATAATTATTTTAAAACACCTCTCTATTATTTATTTTTATTATTACTGACTCGATTTGGAACGATGATATAATTTTTACATCTGTCGCTTACCCAAGATTTTCTTGTTTGAAAACTGAATGCTAATTGAACTACGATAATACTGAATACGATAATCGATTTTATATTATTTCTATTTTTCTGATCATTTTACGCCGTCAATATACAGATGTGGAATACATAATATAACGTGTGTCATAATTTGTGTTCAGTGATCCTGTCATGGGAGTATAATGTACCAACGTCAAACAAGACATAATTATGAGCTCATATCAGAGCTAATATCAGAGTGGCGAGTATCAAAATTACAAGTTACGCTGCGTATGTTAGTGTGAAATACTGTTAGAGAATTCCTGGTCTAATTAATGTGATTAACTAGAGTTTGTGGGGTAGATCACAGATTTGGAAACAGAAACTGAATCAATGTCATCAGAGATATTATCAAGTAAAATAATTAATAAGTGTATATTCAATTGCGCTAATCGTAGTAACATTCAATTGACCATTAATGCCATAATAAAAGGTGGATAAAATGGATGGTAGTGGATAGAAAGGCCAAAGTTAAATTCATGTTAGTAACAGTGTCATCACATCATAATGGCCTTTAACAGTACACTAGTAGGTGACATAGCCCGTTCAATAATGCGCTATGCCAGATATTCTCTTGACTACGCACATTCTTCTGCATGATGGAGTGGTTGCAATCAGAGAATATCTGTATATTACTGAATATATATACGTTTGAAAACGTTACATTACGGCCTTGTCTTTAATCTATGTTGTTCAAAGATTAAAACAACGTTTCATCTTTGAACAACATAGATTGACAAGGCGTGTTTAATGTGATGTGGGCACACGTAGGCTGACACACGGGCATGCATACGCTGTCAACCCACTGCGGGCGTCATGACACATGAGGGGTTAATACGAAATCTATCCATATTTCAGTATCCTAATTCTCAGATGTACGATTATGTGCACCATAAAATCACGATGTTTTCTATAAGTTGCACGAATCGACGCCTATGGATAATTTAGTGAGGTCAAGGTGGCAAATCATCATGAAAGGAACATGATGATTTGTCAGAGAATACGTAAATTAAAAATCAAGAAGTGAGCGCAGTATAAACCTATTTAATAAATAACCTTTAGTTAGCTAAATCTAAGCTAAAATATTTTACGCGTATTGATAATGACGACCTGGTAAGACATGCAGGAAGTCGATGGATGCAGGTCAGGACCGTGCTTTTGTGGCGTTCCTTGGAGAGGCCAATGATCAGCAGTGGACTTGTGAAGGGCTGTAATGATGATGATGATAATGAACTGTCATGATCCTAGTGAGAAAACCTAAAATAAAACATCCTATCATAGCCTTTTTGGTTGACCTTACGAATTACAGCAGGAGAAAATTCCAAAACTAACTGCATGAACTGTGAAGTGTGTGAACAGAACTTAGTTTTGGAGGAAGATAATTTTAGGAGATTATATAGATGTGATCAGCAAATTGCGTAAAGGGAATGTACGAAGCGGAATCGATTACGTAGATGGTGGTAATGTTGGATTGTATAGGAATCAAAGAGGATGTAACATGACTCAACCAGCTCAAGTGATTGGAAGAGTGAGGGCCACTTGAGCTGCTTGCGAAAGGAAGACGTGGTAATTTTATTCAGAAAATATAACGAATACTTACATCTTTCCCTGTACCAGAAGTTGGAAATTTTTAATGATTAACGATGCTTCAGCACCTCGGTCGGCTCATTTTTATTCATTTCATTACACACTGACTTTCGATGAATATATTCATAAAGTTAAAGCGGAGTTGAAATAAATTTTACGATCTTTAATTTTCTGTTTTTATTATATTATCTTTTTCCTATCGGAAAATTCTGTCTACAAGTTTTTCTTAGCATTTAACAAATTCAAGGATAATTCTTTATAAATAATCGTTAGTTATTCTGTTTACGAGCGTGTAACTTAAATACAGTTTTATTGAGACGATTTATGTTTAGTGTCTAAAAAGAAATGGACATAATCTGGATTTGCAAGTAGCGCTGTGGTTTATTATTAGTCTTAGTTTATAGTTAGTGGTAGGATTCTTTATCTGCCTAGGAGTCCGTCTGCTAGGTACCATCATCTTACCAATTCCTGCGACAAAGCAGTGCTTGCACTGCTGTGTTCCAGTCTGGAAGGAGAGGCAGTATAATTATAGGCTGAGGCATCCCATCTTAGTCCTCAGAGGTAACAAAGCAATGAGGGCTTCCACGAATTTTTCTGCCACCAGGGCGGCGCCACTTAAAAGTGAGGTATAATATTTGACAGATTTCATAGCGGGGAAGTTATTTTTTTCGGAAACTGTAAAGGCTATTGTTTTTTTTCTGTACTATTAGCTATATTTTATATTAATAAGATTAAAAATAAATAAACCAAACCACATATTCATAAAAGTAGAAAAATTTAGAAAATGTTAAAATGTGCAAAAAATGAAAGATCAAACCACTGAGGCATTGTTTTGTGTGTTAATATAATACTCTAGAAACTAATAAACTTTTATTAAAAACTAATTTCTCAATTAAATGACATTTAGTAACAAACAACTTTACCTCATTGTCAACTAGCGACATCTGGTGAGCAGAAAATTATTAGCCCTCATTGTAGCCTTCTTTGTTTAAAGTTAGCTGCAGGTGTCTACTGTAGTCCAATTATCGTTAGGTGAACTGCAAGTTCCTTTGTCACTTCAATTTTGTAAAAAAAACTGCCACGTTGGTCTAGTGGTAAACGCGATTGCTGATCATGAGATCTCGTGTTCGAATCCCGGGTCGAGCCAAAATCAGTTATTGGGTTTTTCTGTTAAGAAATTTTTGTTAGTGGTGTTTCACTTCCGTGCCTCGGAAAGCATGTAAAGTCGTTGGTACTGCGCCTGATCTCTCTCCGGTCGTGTCGAATTATCGTCCCATCGGACTAGAGTGAGGGAATAGAGAGTGCTTGCACTTACACTTGGACACTATAATCCTGTCATGCGGAGATGTCAATTTTCCGTTGAAACTGGCATTCGTGACCGAATTTCTCTATTTATAAAAAAAAAACATTTTATATTTAAATCAAACGCATTGCGAATAGAAAAGGCAGAACAATGTCTGCCATGCCAGGTCATCTATCAGAATCCATGAGATTTTACTGTAATATTATCTCGTACTCGCATCAGCAGATTCTCTTGCGCCGCCGTCACACTGGTATCACGCCATGGCTCTGTAAATTAAATTTATTCTTTTTTAATTATGTATATTTATCCTTTTTATTTGCTTAATTTGTGAACTATAATATAACTATAAAATGTATAAATGAATGGAAAAAGGAATTGTTACTTTTCCAAACTTGCAATCTCTTTTCGTTACGATTAAGTAGATTAATTATTTCTTAAACATTTACAACCGAGGGGTAAATCATTTTTATATGTTATTAGTGCAAATTTAAGGCAACTACTGATCGTATAATTAATAGAATCAGGCATTACTTGCGGAAATCCATTATATTGTAAAGTAAAATTTATTTTGTTAATATTCGCTCAATAAAATAAAATGATGTGTTTTACTCAGTTCGAAGACCACCCGCGCCTCCCTCAATTGCGCACTATCCCCGTCACCACTAATCGCATAACCACTACTCCCAGCACCACTACACTAGGAAAAACACACCACCGACGATAATACGACACGTGTTTCGCCTCTATACGAGGCATCCTCGGGTGTAGTAGACTCTGCGGTGGCTGACCTTCTTTTCTTAGCAGTGCTCTTCAAACTAGGTAAGACACATCATTTTATTTTATTGAGCGGATATCGGCAAAGTAAAATTGTCCAACTTTAAGTACTGATCGTCTAAATTATTCAATTCAATGCTTATAATTGAGCACACTAATTAGTAATTTGTTAAATTAGTAATTGATAAATGGATTGTAAATCCAATCCACATATACATGGGATCTAAAAAATATAAGTAAAGTAAGTACTGTAGGAATGGAATTGTTAATCAGCCAAGTGGCCGAGATCAGATCTCTAAATCATTTATAAAGAAGCCGTCTCATGAAAGGGAGAATTTTTCTGCCTTAAGTAAATAAAAATCCAATCGGAGACAAATCCAATTTTCATTCCGTCGCTTGTTAGACTCATCCTGGATTTCGCTGGGCTCATTTTTTTAACGCTCCGTTTTTATTTTCACACTATTATTTCATTTACGTTGTCAGTATTTTCCAAGTCCTAACTGGAACACTTTGATTAATAGGTTTGAGTATGTTAAATTTATACTATGGAATAGAATCTACAAACAGCTATTTGTTGAATTATTATCTTTAAAATTATTAGTATAAATAATAGTTTTGAAGCCTTTACAATATAATACTAGCCAAAGCGACTTGGTCTGTTTTGTTAACATTGGCCTATTATAGGTTTTATTGAATTTAGGATGACAAGCGATCCACTTTGTTAAGTGGATGTTGTGACTCAAGAATATAGAGATGCGCTGTCACCCTGGAGGACTAAGACGGAATGCCTCGTTATCAGTAAAAGGATCGCTGTTCTCTTCGCCTACCATACAAAATGCAACAGTTTATGCTGCTGTTTGATGCTAACTTTCTTTACGGGCGTGGTCCTTACTAGGTCGAGTCCGGTGTTGCAGCCATAATACGATACGGCAGTATTTCATGCCGGCACATCGGTTGCAATGTTATAAAACGCAAGCTCGGCCTCACATGGAATACTGTCAATCTCTGGGCCGGGACACCCCAGTACCAGCTCCTTCCACTTGAGTGCAGAGCGGTTCGAATCGTTAACGACCGAGTTCTTTCTGATCGGCTCGATTCACTGGCGCTTCGTAGGGATGTTGCATCCCTTTGCATTTTCTATTGCATATACCACGGGGAGTGCTCTGAGGAATTGTTCGGATTAATTCCAGCCACCAAATTTTACGAACGCACATGGCGTCAAAATTCATGACACCATCCTCACTATCTGGATGCTTGGCGGTCCAACACTGTGCGTTTTACTAGGAGTTTCTTCCTCGTACAACTTCTCTGTGGAATTGTTTACCACCGGCGATTTTTCCGGACCGACACGACTTAGGGATTTTCAAGAAAAGTGCTTACTCCTTTCTAAAAGGCTGGCAACACAATTGCAATCCCCTTAGTGTTGCGATTGTTCATGGGCGGCGGTAGTCACCATCAGGTGAGCCGCATGCTCGTTTGCCCCTACTTCTATTAAAAAAAATTGTTAGAAATCTGTATATATTTTTGTTTCTCAGTCTTTCTATCAGTCTATTTGTACGGACATACAAATTTTAATACCCTTTACAAGATTAGTGTTGGGATCTTAGACTATGAATAATGGCGGGAAAACTTATGTTTAAGTTACTGAACCATGGTTTACTGGATTTCTGTAACAGGGACAGTCCGCAACGCTGTTGGATTCCGTGTTGGTTATACTTTATATTTCCTCGAAAATATTTTAAACTAAAATTCACTCTAATATCTAAACAAATTTAAAAATATATATATCAAAAAATACTTTTAAGTTTAAAAGGAACCCGGAAGACTTCTTTCAGCTTTTTCTCAATAAAGTTAGTATAGAAGGAAACACGAGCAAAGAGGCTTTTAAATTTGACATTGAGTTTATTGGCCATTTTGCTTCTTTGATCCGACGATAGTTTTAGTGCACAGTAAAAATGTCATTAAATATTAATATTATATTTTGACAAAAAGTAATAATCTAATGATATGAGCTCATAATTATGTCTTGCTTGACGTTGGTACATTATACTCCCATGACAGGATCACTGAACACAAATTATGACACACGTTATTTATGTATTATTCCACATCTGTATATTGACGGCGTAAAATGATCAGAAAAATAGAAATAATATAAAATCGATTATCGTATTCAGTATTATCGTAGTTCGATTAGCATTCAGTTTTCAAACAAGAAAATATTGTGTAAGCGACATGTAAAATTATATCATCGTTCCAAATCGAGTCAGTAATAATAAAAATAAATAATAGAGAGGTGTTTTAAAATAATTATGAGTGAATGTCACTTTAACTTTTTTAATTCAACCAGTTCTTACTGAATACTTACTAATAATATTCTAACAAATAATGCAGCACTTAAACTTAAAAAGGAATAAAGACAATCAGAACGGAAGAAACTTTTCAAGCGGGTAACAACTACCCAGACTCTTCATTATATTTTCATTCTTTACACTGTGGACATTCGCCTCCCCATAGATATTCCTAGGGGAAGATGTTTGCAATAGTTACGCTTACCAGGCGGGTTAGAAATCGCAGTTTTTTTGTTTGTTAACATAAATTATAAATTATTTTTGTTAGAAATCTGTAAATATTTTGTTTGTCAGCCTTTCTAGCAGTCTGTTTGTACGGACATACAAATTTTAATACCCTTTACAAGATTAGTGTTGCGATCTTAGACTATGAATAATGGCGGGAAAACTTGAATTTGATTAAGGAGTATAAATACGGTACGCTTTCTTTACTCATGTGGTATAAATTAGTATTTAGTAAATGTAAATTAGTCAATAAGATTAAAATTTAAATAAAAATAGTATTTTATTTAAATTAATTTAAATTCTATTATCTGATAGCATGTTAAGAACTATTAGTCAGTAGCACCATTTTTTATAAATAATAGGCAATTGAATCTCACCAGATGTCGCTAGTTGACAATGAGGTAAAGTTTTTGTTACTCAATGTCATTTGATTGAGAAATTAGTTTTTAATAAAAGTTTATTAGTTTCTAGAGTATTATAACACACAAAACAATGCCTCAGTGGTTTGATCTTTCATTTTTGCACATTTTTAACTTTTCTAAATTTTTTCACTTTTATGAATATGTGGTTTGATTTATTTATTTTAATCTTAATATTAGCCCTCATTGTAGCCTTCTTTGTTTAAAGTTAGCTGCAGGTGTCTACTGTAGCCCAATTATCGTTAGGTGAACTGCAAGTTCCTTTGTCACCTCAATTTTGTAAAAACTGCCTCGTTGGTCTAGTGGTAAACACGATTGCTGATCATGAGATCTCGTGTTCGAATCCCAGGTCGAGCCAAATCAGTTATTGGGTTTTCTGTTAAGAAATTGTTAGCGGTGTTTCACTTCCGTGCCTCGGAAAGCATGTAAAGTCGTTGGTACTGCGCCTGATCTCTCCGGTCGTGTCGAATTATCGTCCCATCGGACTATGAGAGTGAGGGAATAGAGTGCTTGCACTTACACTTGGACACTATAATCCTGTCATGCGGAGATGTCAATTTTCCGTTGAAACTGGCATTCGTGACCGAATTTCGGTCTATTTATAAAAAAACATTTTATATTTAAATCAAACGCATTGCGAATAGAAAAAGGCAGAACAATGTCTGCCATGCCAGGTCATCTATCAGAATCCATGAGACTTTACTGTAATATTATCTCGTACTCGCATCAGCAGATTCTCTTGCGCCGCCGTCACACTGATATCACGCCATGGCTCTGTAAATTAAATTTATTCTTTTTAATTATGTATATATTAATTTATCCTTTTTTATTTGCTTAATTTGTGAACTATAATAATATATGTATAAACGAATGGAAAAAGGAATTGTTACTTTTTCCAAACTTGCAATCTCTTTTTCGTTACGATTAAGTAGATTAATTATTACTTAAACATTTACAACCGAGGGGGTAAATCATTTTTATATGTTATTAGTGCAAATTTAAGGCAACTACTGATCGTATAATTAATAGAATCAGGTAAAAGTAATGACTTTGCGGAAATCCATTATATTAAAATTGCAAAAATTTACTTTGCCAACATCCGCTCACTAAAATAAAATGATGTGTTTTACCCAGTTCGAAGAGCACCTCGCGCCCTCCCTCAATTGCGTGCACTATCCCCGTCACCACTAATCGCATAACCACTACTCCCACCACCACTACACTAGGAAAGACACACCACCGACGATAATACGGCACGTGTTTCGCCTCTACACGAGGCATCTTCATGTGTAGTAGACTCTACGGTGGCTGACCTTCCTTTTCTTAGCAGTGCTCTTCAAAAAAGGTAAAACACATCATTTTATTTTATTGAGCGGATATTGGCAAAGTAAAATTTTCCAACTTTAAGTACTGATCGACTAAACTAACACGGCTGTTTAAATAAAACACAAGTTTCAATTTTTTTTAAATTCAATGCTTATAATTGAGCATACTAATTAGTAATTGTTAAATTAGTAATTGATAAATAGATTGTAAATCCAATCCAAATATACATGGGATCTAAAAAAAATATAAGTAAAGTAAGTACTCGTAGGAATGGAATTGTTAATCAGCCAAGTGGCCGAGATCAGATCTCTAAATCATTTATAAAGAAGCCGCCGTCTCGCGAAAGGGAGAATTTTTCTTGCCTTAAGTAAATAAAAATCCAATCGGAGACAAATCCAATTTTCATTTCGTCGCTTGTTAGACTCATCCTGGATTTCGCTGGGCTCATTTTTTAACGCTCCGTTTTTATTTTCACACTATTATTTCATTTACGTTGTCAGTATTTTCCAAGTCCTAACTGGAACACTTTGATTAATAGGTTTCAGTATGTTCAATTTATACAATGGAATAGAATCTACAAACTTATGTTATTTGTTGAATTATTATCTTTAAAATTATTATTGTAAATAATAGTTTTTAAGCCTTTACAAATATAATACTAGCCAAGGCGACTTGGTCTGTTTTGTTAACATTGGCCTATTATAGGTTTTTATTGAATTTAGGATGACAAGCGAGTCCACTTTGTTAAGTGGATGTTGTGACTCATGAATATACAGATGCGCTGTCACCCTGGAGGACTAAGACGGAATGCCTCGTTATCAGTAAAAAGGATCGCTGTCTCTCTTCGCCTATCATACAAAATACAACAGTTTATGCTGCTGTTTGATGCTAACTTTCTTTATGGGCGTGGTCCTTACTAGGTCGAGCCCGGTGTTGCAGCCATAATACGATTCAGCATGACGCAATGAATCATGAATCTTAACTTCAACAGTCTTTTAATGAGTGATATAAAAATATAAGAGTATATTCTGCCCCCCACTAGATGGAATGACAATCTAGTAAAACATGAAAGAACTCGATGGATGCAGGTAGCTCAGGACTATGCCTTGTAGTATTCCTTTGGGGGAGACCTATGCCCAGCAGTGGATTTTGATGTGCTGTAAAAATGATGATCATGATGATGGTCTTCTGTGGATAAAGTTCTCGATTTTTTAATAAGAAATATTAGAAAATATAAGGTCGATTTCCTTAACGATGGTGCCGTAAGAGCCGACTATGGAAAATGCCAGAAAGATCTCCTTCGTGGCTTCCGATATACGACGGTGTAATCATCCCGTTTACTTCAGCCAATTGGATTATGCAGACCAGTGACAGGGAACAGCATAAATAATGATTCGAGGTTCGTCTGGTACTGCGATCGTCAATCGACCTTGGATTTTTGCGGTTAATGAAGAAGCTATAGTCAACGGATGCAGGTGTCTGAGAATCCAGTAAAGTTAAATTAACTTAAATTTCTATAAAACTTTCGGATATAAAAGCTGAAAACACTTACATCTAGACATAGACGTCATATGTGGTAGAGCCATGCTGCGGCTATATTATAACTGTAGTACGAATTGGTAGGCTCAACCGGGGAAGGACCACGCTCTCACAGATTACCAGCATGTAATAGCAGCTTAACACTTCTGTGTTTAGTATGGTGAGTGTAGAGAACCGGATACCTTTTTACTGGAAACAAGGCATTCTTTGTCCGCAGGGGTGACAATGCATCTACATTTTGATTCATAATTGAGGATAATTGTACTAAATGATGATGTTTTTGTAGCCACAGCATCCGCTTACCAGCAGTTGGACTGTGTGCTCGTTTATCACTCTTATTTTATTAAAAAAGCTTACTTGATATGATTAACGGGAGTATTCGTATTAATAATGGCGATACTAGGGTTTTTTTTTAATTACGTTATTCATTAACAACACAAAAAAGAACCAACGAATGAAACTATTTCATGTGTAAATGACGTAAAAGCTTGAATGATTTTGAAAAATACATTTTCCTTACTTTATTGCCGACAATGTCTGGTTAGCTAATGTGTACGTTATGTATTGTGCGTTGAAAGAAACGTAGAATATTATGTCATGCACATGCTTCCATGAAATGCAGATTTACTTTTAATGTCGTTTAAGAGCATGTTGTTATGACAGTATTATAAAAAAGCTTCCATAGTTACGTCTGCTCCCTTTCGCAATCCTACTTTTAAATATTTTTTATAAAACTAAGAGTTATAAACATGCAAAAAGTCCACCTATTAAAACAAATATATAAACACTGGTAACTTCGTTTGTCACATCTGACGAAATTATTAAATACCTCTTCACTAAAAAAGGGTCTCTAGTACTCACAATTCACCAAATGAAACAAATCAACTAGTAAATACGCTAGTATTGTGCCTCGTTTATTTCCACTTGAACGAAGAAACCAGTTAGTTAATAATTAACCAAGATTGGATTAACACTTGGAGGAAAAATGAATATTCTAATTTGGCGTAATGTTTTGATAATATGGCTGAAGACTTATTTTAGATATCAGTTATAAAAGTCATGAAAATAACGCAATTCAAATTTAGTATTTTTATCTGGATTTTACACAAGATGTTCAGCACACCCCCATCTATCAGAGGCCACAAGATGTCTCTGGAATTACTCAAAGTTGCCTCTTCTCACCCACGGGATACTTTGCAATTTTATATTACATTGACCGTAGGTTTAGATAATTTGTCTGGGTAAGGATAATAATTTACTATACAGAGTCAATTAGCTAACTTAAAGTGTATGTGTCTATTGAACTGTCACGGTGGTAGTGTCGTGTGCTGTTATAGCTAGCGTGCTGAAATGACAGGGAAAGCTGTTAACCAACTGTCCTAATATCTTAACCTATTGAATTCTATTAAAATTATCATTTTGGCGTATTTTTTATAAATACAATTCAAAAGAGAAAGTATTAGATAGTTCTAAAAACATTTCTAAATATTTTGTAGACAAAGCAAATTTGTTTTAAACATATTACCTAAAAAAATTATGATAATAATTTAAGCTTAAAGCGTAAGCATAAAAGCACTCAGAGCTTATTAAATTTCGTTTTTCATGTCCACGTAAAACTCTCGAAAAATTGCAATCCTATGGGGAAAAAGTGATTTCATTTCCTTTATTCTTAAAAAACCACTTTCATAGCCAGAAGCTAACTTCGTTAGGATATTTTTGTGCTGTTCTGTTTTTTTTGCACAATTTAAATCGTGTACGTTATTACTTAAATGTAACATTCATCGTGAGAGAATTCACAACCTCGTAACAACAACGGAGCAGCAGCATCGTCTTGATTACAATTCACGTGATAGAGTCAAGCAGTGGCTATATTATAGTTGTAGCACGAATGGGTCTCCTCGACCGGGGTAGGAGCACACTCTCACAGAATACCAGCGTGAAATAATAGCTTTATGCTGCTGTGCCAAGCCAATCGTGACACGATTTCACTGGATAAACGTCGCGCGTTTTAAAAGAAGTAAGAAGAAAGATTATCCAGTGGCATCCTAGTAACCAGTATCGGAAGTGTAGGGCCGGCTCCACACTAGACAAAGTGACGACATGGTAATATACGCAGGAAATCGGTGGATCACATCTGATCTGGTTAAAATTTTAATGTAAAAATTGTGTAAGAACACTCTAATGATGAAAAAACTGACCTCTGAAGTATCGAGTTACATTTTTTTTAAAGGACTAACAATCTAATTGATAACTACTTCATTTTATGAAGATCCGGTAAATAAGCAACAGTTCAAACTGCAAAATATTTTGAAAAAAATTTTAGTACCATAAATCAACTTTACGATAAACTTGCAAAATATCATGTTGTGTAATTATATAGTCGTAAGATCTGGGATAATATAATATTGGATATAGTATCTAATGTCTAAAAAAACGATTTTATACCGTGATTCAGTTTAAATTTTTAAGTTTTTTTCCCTTATTAAATTTAACGATATTACGAGTAGATAACGATGTTGATCCAAACAGAGCAGCATAAATCCATCCCTTTAATATGTTCGAGGAGAGCGATTACTGCTAATTGTGCATACTTGTAGGGACCGGTATACTATACACTGATAAGCTCCAAATTCTTAATCGTCCTTTTTTGAGTACATCATAGAACATAAATCAGTTACCGATGGGTCTGTTATCGTTTTCCATTTTGTGTATACCATGCTATGTAATTTTAATTTTACACAATTACTAAATACAGGATACCTGCGAAAATTCTTTCGCCGAGGCACTTCATTTCGAAACACACGAAACACATTGTCAAACGAAATTTTATTTTTCTAACGTCGAAAATATAAATATATTTCTTTTCATATCATTTATTAGGTACCATGTTTTTATTTAATTGCTTTCGTATTTATCGGGTGTTCGGGTCGAATTTAGTAAGTGATTTTAAACTAAATTCCTGATGAGCTTAGATTTGAAGTTTTGAACATAGCTCAGAATCGGACGACAATGTAAGAATGTGAAAAAAATAGATAAATTAAAAAAAATACTTGTCTTCAGAAAAGTGTAAGAAGCGGTGAGATGTATGTTCCACCTCTTCTTAGTAACGTTAGAAGATGTTGTAATTAATTGGACTGAAGAGAATATTATTTTAGAAACATTGCGCTCAAATTTCTTGTATACGAGTATGTGTATAAAGAAAGAAGCTCTAGCAAAATAAAAACAGCTAGTTTAGACAAAATTTACTAATTTTAGTTGATTGGAAGCTTTCGAAAAATAACGATAGTAAAAGAATAGAAAAATACGAGTAGGTTAAAGTAATCGAGCTGTGGAAATCGGCCATCATGTTTTATTAGCTATTAACCTGCCGAATGTATTGTTTTAGCGTTTGGAGTCTCTTAATTTGCGTCTCACTTTCATTATCACCATCACCATAACAACCCCTCACATATCCATTGCTGAACAAAAGCTTCAATCTCAAAAGAATATTGAGCCACCTGTATCTTTCGGATTCCTACATGTCTTACCCGGTTGTATCTAGTTGCAGGCACCCTACACTCAGCTGACTGGTACGCTGTTCCCACTCAAAGAACATTTCTTCCCCATTGCATTGGTTGGTTGTCAGTTTATTGTTTTATATCTGCTGGGCTTCGGTTCATTGAACTACTCTGTTTGTTACTTTGGTTCTACTGCAGATATCTTCATATGGATTCTATCGCATAGACTCTAGGTTCTCTAGTAGTTGGTAGTTACGCAGTGTCGAAAATATGACTTTATATTATATTTATCATTTCGGCTACAAGGGGTACGTAAGATTCAGCCTTTTTTGACGTAGAAAGCAGTAGAATTTAATTAACAACCACTGGTCTAGTGAAACTTCGAGCACAACCCTCTCTATAGCTTGCTGGGTGACTTTAAGCTGTTTACGGTCTTATCCGTACAACATCTTAGTTTCATAGGTCATTACTGGTAACACGCACTGGTTGTACATGACAAGATGTGTCTTGATTTCCCAAACGCTATCCTCAAACTTGCTTATATTATATAACCCCCACACCCCTCCCCCGAAAAAGATGCTTTAAGTAAAAAAATCCAATTACACACATCACGTCTATATCTGAGCCGCCGCATATTATAACCATGCTGAATTCAATCTTCTATTTAAATTAGCATATGAAATAAACATTTGCAATAGACGGACATACAGATATCGAAGTAATTCCATAAGCATTCCGTCTTACAAATTGGCACTAAACTCTAAAAATTGTTCTCACGTGATTAATTCATAAAGCTTTAAAGAAAATTTTATTTTCCTGTCCCAAGCGAATTTCATTATAATGTTTACTTGTCCCTTTATGTCTTTAAGCAAAATTTGGTACCCATAAGTTTTCTTTGTTTTATTTGTGACAATTTGCTTGATGAATAGATTGATTTATGTTTCATAAATTTTCCATAAATAATAAGAACATTTTTTATTATTTTATGGTGTTGTTTTAATTTATATTTATTATACGTAACGTAACTTCAATTTTTTTTGTAAAATAAGGGTGACAAACGGGCACACAGTCCACCTGATTGTAAGTGGTTGCTGTGGCCCATAGACATCTATTGGCCACAGCATATCTACATCT
The DNA here is from genome assembly GCA_029286625.1 of Parnassius orleans. Classification (NCBI taxonomy): domain Eukaryota; kingdom Metazoa; phylum Arthropoda; class Insecta; order Lepidoptera; family Papilionidae; genus Parnassius; species Parnassius orleans. The sequence goes on along the minus strand of JAGSMP010001194.1, from coordinate 60,483 downwards.
ATTTTTGTTTGCGAATTAAAATGCAGATGTCAGCCGTGAGGACTAAGATGGAATGCCTCTTTTCCAGTAAAAAGGGTCTCCGGTTCTCTATACTCACCATACAAAACACAGCAGCATTAAGCTGCTATTTTACGCTGGTCTTCTGTGAGAGCGTGGTCCTTCCCCGGTCGAGCCGACCCATTCGTGCTACAACTATACTATTAATATAGCTGCAGCATGGCTCTACCATGTAAAAAAATTATTTGTTATACTTCCATTATGGTACAAAGCACCAATTTTAAGTGAATGTATTTATATTTCTCTACATAGTATAAAACAAAGTCGCTTCCTACCGTCTGTACGCTTAGATCTTTTAAACTACGCAATGGATTTTGATGGATGGATTTGGAAGAGGAAGGTTCATATGTATAATACATGAATATTATATGTTATATAACTCTTATGAACGTGTGTGTGTATGTGACTGAACTCCTCCTAAACGGCTGGATCAATTTTCATTAAGTTTTGTGTGTGTGATTAAGTTGATTAGAGAATAGTTTAGATTCACTATTAGATCCGATAGGTGGAATTGAGGTCGCGATTCAGAAATCAACCGTGCGAAGCAGGGGCGGATCGCTAGTTTTTAATAAATTATTAAGTTTTATAAGTAAATAAAATTGATGAAGAAGTTATCGATTTTTCTAGACGAAAAATTACCATTGTTATTACTTTACTAACTCGTATGTACTCTTTATACTACTCGTATAATGGTAATGTAGTATAATTAATAGGTGTTATAATTTTAACAACACATTAGCCAAAAACAATTACCGTATGTTACAATTACAAAAAATCAAATCAAATCATTGATGCATGGGGTATTAGAAAAAATAAGAGATTTTTCAAAATTTCAGAAACTCGTACTATCGATATATTGCGGCTGCCTTTTTTTTATAGATCAACATTGACATAATATATCTTCTATTAAGAATCAAAATACAGATGTGTTGTCATCCCTGAGAACCAAGAGGGAATACCTGGTTTTTCAGTGAAAAGGGTTTCCGGTTCTAACCAACCCATACGTGCTACAACAATTATATATATACATATAATATAGCTGCAGCGTGGCATCAACAGATTTCAGATCATTCAGATTTTTCACAGCGATACTTTTGGATATACTATAATTTTTACGTGGTAGAGCCATGCTGCAGCTATATTAGTAGTATAGTTGTAGTACGAATGGGTTGGCTCAACCGGGGAAGGACCACGCTCTCACAGAATACCAGCGTAAAATAGCAACTTAACACTGCTGTGTTTCGTGTGGTGAGTTAGAAAACCGGATACCCTTTTTACTGGAAAAGAGGCATTCCATCTTAGTCCTCACGGGTGACAAAGCATCTTCTGCATTTTGATTCTTTATTGAAGATAGATGTAGATGTCTATGGGTCACAGCAACCACTTACCATCAGGTGGACTGTGTGCTCGTTTGTCATCCTATCCTATAAAAAAAATAGATTGAGATTTAATCAATCATCAACAGGCAACTGAAAGACTTGAGCATATGTAAAAAACAGCAATTTATCAAAGGAAATGATAGCTTTACATTTTCATAGCCGTGAATTATGAGTACTTCAACCACGGGAAGAAAAAATTTTTTTAGTTGTAATGATTTTTTACGCTGCCTCTGCAAAAATAATCAGTTGAGTAATTTTTTTTCGCCTAGAAATGTCTTCGAAATATTTTTTTTCTTATTTCTCAGACATGCAGGTTTCCTTACGACGTTTTCCTTTACCGCCAAGCACGTGGTAAATCAGCACTTAAAATTGCAATTAACAATTTCATTGGTGCTGGCGGGGATCGAACCCGGGTTTTTTTACAGCGGGGAAATTTACAGCGAACGCTTAGCTACCACGGCTCTCTGAGCTACCACGGCTAAGTTGATATAACGTACCTATAAATGTTTTTTTTTCATTTAAAAAATGTAAATACAAAAACACGTTTGAATTTAACGTGAATAAATGTTGGCAGCTCGAGTTCAATTATTCTTCGTAACTTGGTATGTTTTACTCGGCTAACCAGTTAGAGGGAGGGTATAAAAATTGCTTTTCATGTAGCTTATAAATTTCAACGTTTAAAAATTCAAGTACGAGGTATTTTTGTTGATTAAAAACTTACCATCTTATTTTTTTATTTTTACATCTAAATTTATATTTAACTTATTCATAAAAATTGTATTAGTGTTAAAAATAATATCACCCTGATTATTATTTTAATTGTCTACTGAGTTTGCTCGTAATTTTTTAATTATGTATTCACATTTATCTGCCTATTTTGCTATGATTTAAAGTTTAAACAAGTATTTTCTATTTTATCGAAATCCACATGGATTGGTCAAAAATTACTTTGCATGTTCAGCATAAATTGGGGTCGCTTTGAAAAGCCCAACGTAATCATTTTGCAACGGATATTTATGGTGTTAGGATTGAAAAACGAGTCAGTTTTAAAGAGACTTGTTTATTTAAAAAAAAACTTCGAAACATCCAAGGATAAAATTAATATTACGGATTTTATCACGTGGTCTATCAAATCTGATATAATGGTTGGGATGATCCTGAACATGTTGTCATACTGCAGTCTTCCCGGAGCGTTTGTGCTTCACATCAGCGATATATTATTTTACGCGGATTCTTATGGATCCTTTTGTTTGTCCTATGTAAAAGAGATTCAAAATCAAGCTTGTACACTCCTGCATCAAACTGCAAATTGCAAATTGCAAACTGCAAAGTGCTGTAGGAATAAAAATAACTTAATTTAAACGCTATAATGTCCGTAATATTAGTTTTATTCCATGTACAGTATTCGCGTAAATATTAAAAATCATTTCGGAACATCCTTATAAATTTTAACTTCATTTCGTTATCACTTGTATGATTTTCAATGAATAACACATAATTGTACATTGTGCGTAACATGAATAAAAAAACGGCCTACAAATAATGGTTCTGTGTCTGGATACAGGAAAAATTCCTAACATGGCACTGTAAGAGTATAACATTTAAAAAAGGAAAAAAATACATAGAGAAAAATCTTACGGCTTACGACAGATGGCGGTACAACAATCTCGTTTACACCTGACGTAAATAACCCAGACTGAAGAAGTTCAAGGTGCGAGTCGTCTGTTTTCGTGATCGTCAATCATCCTGCCAAGCGGGATGCTTTAAACAAATCCTTCCTACACATGTCTTGCAGTGGACTTTTACACTATGATGCGACAGTTGCAGAATTCTAAAACAATCACTAGAAACTTAGGTAAATATAACAAAGACAAGTGGCATTAATAATTATTAATCATTTAAATAATATATAGGTAAAGGCCGCCTGGCGAGAAGAATTTTTCTTGTCTTAAGTAAATAAAAATCCAATCAGGAGCAAACTCAATTTTCATTCCGCCGTCTGTTGGATTCATCCGAGATTTCGCTGCACTCATTTTTTAACGCTAGTTTCCAATCTCCACACTATTTGTTTTATTTGATGGCGTTTTGAAAGAAAGAACAAGTTTTTTAACTTCCTTAATGTGTATAACTTTAATGTAGTTAGTTATTTGCAATATAATAATATACATCCTACTGCTGGGAATGGACCACCTCTCATTTCTAATTGTATTAAAGTAAACAATTGTCCACCGCGCGGATGCGGCCTTCACATATCTTCGAAAAATATTTTTTTTTAATTTCACAGACATGCCTGTTTCTTCACGATGTTTTCCTTCACCGTCGAGCACGTGGTATATAGACAGTTAAAATTGCAATTAACAATTTCATAAGTGCCGGCGGGATATATTTTTAATATGATAAGCTGGATCATCTCTACTACCCGTTATATCTTTCCCTTATATACCCGTTTTATCTTTCGTCTTTGCAAGTTTATCATTAATTCTCATTTCGTTCTCAGATTAAATGGCTTTCTATTCATCAGCGAAGAAACGTTAAGATACTTACTACAGTTTTTTCTATTTTATTCGATAACCGCTATATACATAATATACATAAATTTCAGTTTCTGCGTGACACTCATGATAGACAGCTTCTTTCATCGGAGACTCGTACTCTCTTTTTACCCTTTCACCGTTCAGGTTCCATATCTTCATCGTTTGCTGTCCAAGCCGCGCGCCTATGACATAACCTGCTTGAAATATTAACACAACCTTTTTTTTCCATTGGGAAATACCTACGCATACCTGTCTCGCGGGGGCAAGGACGGGTTATTTATGTCGGACTTGCACCGACTAAAACCCCATGGTGTTCATCATATTGGCAGGCCCACGGGAACGCTATCATACACATCCGCGGCCCCACCAGCGCCGCCCCATGGCAGGCCCTCCTCCGGGAGGACTACTCTTCCCCCCTTCCTTCTCAGGTAAGGCGCACCGGGAACACATGGCGCGCCTTCCTCCACGGCCTCTTACTGACACTGCGAAACGGACTCCCCCGAATCTGATACGCGGAGGCTATGGGGCCAGGAAAAAAGAGCACTTGGAAGCACTAGCTTTCCCGACCCCAGCGGCGGATCTGGTCCATACTCTGCAAGATTATGGAGCGTATATTGAACGCCCACCTCATGACATATCTAGAGCAAAATGATCTCCTCAGTGATCGTCAGTACGGGTTTCGTCGAAATCGATCAACTGGAGACCTTCTAGCGTGTGCCACTCACATATGGGGCGAAGCCCTCGAGAACAGCGGTGAAGCATTTGCTATTTCCCTCGATGTCTCGAAGGCCTTTAACAGAGTTTGGCATGCTAGTCTATTGGACAAGCTTTCAGCGTATGGCTTATCCCCTAGCCTGATTGTCTGGGTGAAGGACTTTTCTGAGTGAACGGTATCTCCGGGTCATCGTCGATGGCTGCTCATTCGATACTGTGGCGACTAACGCCGGTGTTCCTCAGGGGTCCATTCTCTCCGCAACTCTCTTCCTGCTGCACCTTGATTTGGTTGAAACCAATCTTGTTAGCCTCGAGCACAGGCACAGAGTAGCCAGTCTCTCGGTATTCTATAGGATGCATTTCGGTGAGTATGCTCAGGCTTTAATTCTTTAATTCTTCCCTCTCGAGGTGGTCGGCCGGTCTTCACCCCTTTGTTGTCGATATTCCACGCATTAGAACCAAACGGTTTGCTTCGTCTTTTTTAATGCGTAGAGCAAAGGAGTGGAATAATTTGCCGGCGTCTATCTTTCCGTCCGAATACAATTTGGGCGTCTTCAAGGCAAGAGTAAATAGGCTTTTGTTACGCTAAGACAGTGCGATTTACCATCTAAGGCTGCATCACCACTTACCACCAGGTGCGATTGTGGTCAAGCACTGGCTTATAATAAGTAAAAACCGCCAACCAAGATTCGGGTGCGGAGGGTAGGGAGAACGGCGCCTCGCAATACCAACACTCCTCTGCCCCCGCAGCGCCACCACCACCGCATCAACGGTGCGGCCGCGTCAGAGTCGCGGATGATAGGGCGAGTGGCGCATCGCCATACCAACACTCCTCTTCCTCCGCGACTCCTCTCGCCGCAGCCCACCAACACATATTCTAAGTGAGCTCGAGAAGCCCACTCGGAGTGGCCACCTCGGGCCGGCTCTACACCACGGGCCAGCCAAGTAGGTTCCTCTTTGCTCGCCGCGGGTGACCAAGCCGCGGCTACTAAGCCCCCTCTGCCACGACAAGGCGGGAACTCGTTCGGGGGGGATGTTAAGACAACCTACATTTAAGACGAATGTTCGGGTTCATTCTCTAAAAACGGTTCAAAACTGTTAAAGTCCGTCATCACTATAGTCATCTCTATAAATATGTATTTATATATTTGTGTACTTACCTATATGTTTTATGTACGTGTGTATTCTATATATATATATATATATATATATATATATATATATATATATATATATATATATCCGTTATTTTGTTCTCTCGGGTATCAATGCCCTCAAGTTGACTAGCAGAGAATGCTTTTAGCATTAAGCCCGCCTTTTGAGGATCAAAATACATGTAAGGTTCTATAAAAATTAATAAAAAAAAATTATAAATAATATGAGACATAATATAAGCTTATAATTGTACTTAGCCTTGACAGTGTAGAAAGTTTTTTATAGAATAAGGGTGACAAACGTGCACACATTCCACCTGATGGTAAGTGGATACTGTGGCCCATAGACATCTACATCTATTCTTGATTAAGAATCAAAATGCAGATGCATTTGTCTCCCCTGAGGACTAAGATGGAATGTCTCGTATCCAGTAATAAGGGTCTCCCGTTCTATACTGACCATACAAAACACAGTAATATTAAGCTGGTATTTTACGCTCGTATTCTGTGAGAGCGTGGTCCTTCCCCGTTTGAGCCGACCCATTCGTGTTACGACCATAATATAGCTGCAGCATGGCATGATTCAGCAGCACATGCACAGCCTGCCAAATTCTGTGGCTGTAATACCGTGTGTTTATTATACAAGGCGAACACCTACCTCTTGCTTGCTTGAACGGACCGGGCATTCAGTTTTTACATTAACCTGAGGGCTATTTTCCCGTGTGGTGACAGTGTAAGAATATTGACCTCTTCAATACCCCAGTCATTCCTAGGGCATTGTAAGAGGCGACAGAGGGAAATTGAAACAAGAGATGGGCAGCAGCATCTATCTGATAACAACTTAATTACAGTAAAAAAAAACTGCCGTTGCCAACGTGCCTATATTAATCGTGGCAATTATGGCAATAACCATAATGTGGGAGCCAATCTACGGGGAATGTCTATGTTCAGCAGTGGACTTTAATAGGCTGTTGTGCATGGATGGATGAATATAGAAATCGACAAGATGTAGCGCGCTAAGCGAATTCATAGCGCTGCAACCGACACTGTCTATCATCAACAACAAACTTATCAGTTAGTACAAGGATCCGAATTCGCAGAGAAATTTGCTACGATTGAGTGCATCAGAATGGAATAATCCTGCCGCCAATCACGCGTCGAAACATTCAAGCGATAAGCTCAGAGGCTCATTCTTGGGGCCTCTAGGTTCAGCAATGAATTAAAATAGTCTTTAGTAGAAGAAATATAATGACAATCCTTTTTACAGGTAACATTTATATATTCGCGGGCAAGCACAGGGAAACAAAGGGTGGACACAGTGTCTTCCTAATAACGACTACAAAATAAAAAATACGGTCACCAACCCGCCAGCCAAGCTTGGCAACTATGGCAATATACTTTGAGCGAAATTATTTGAAAATCAAATCATTTAGTGTAGTCTAGTCTATAGATAGGAGTGTATTGCAGTAGAGTGTTCTACAATTTTTAGATAAAATAATTTTGGCATTAAAAAATTGTCCGCTTATAATTAAACGCGAACAAAGACGGGGGTAGAAGCTAATATAAAATATATTTAAACAATATTTCACTTTGTATTTAATTAAAATTTCTATAATTAGCCAACAAAACAATTACTTATAGAAATGGTTTGTACGGACCACATCAAAACGAACATTGCTTAGAGATATAGACTTATAATTCGTAGCAATTTAACAAAACCTGCTCAAAAGGGAGGAGTACCAATTAGTAACCGAGATGGCTCGGGTCGGATTCCGTAGAACAAAAGGGGTACAAATAAGCGAAAAACATCTATAAGTACGAGGGTTTAGAGTTCCGTTGCCGTGTAATTGCTCTGCCTCGGGCTGGATTATCAAAGAATAAGAAATTAGGTTTTCAGAATAGATACAATGTATGAGTATTTAGGTTTACAGAAAATCTTTTAAGTCTCAAATTCTTCAAAAGTAATCTTCGCACCGACTTCTGAAGCTAATTATGTGGAAATTATTTTGTTGTTTTTAGTTTTTGTAATCGGTTTTTACTTTTATTAAATGTTTATTTTTTAACATTTTGTGTCAACTAATAATAATAATAATATTAAGGATAAGAAAGGGTATCTTCCAGGGCGATTGTTTGAGTCCAATCTGGTTTTGCCTCTCCCTGAACCCTCTCAGTACATTACTGGAGGACTCCGGGAGGGGATTTCAGCTTCGGAAAGGAGGTACAAAAGTGACCCACCTTTTCTATATGGATGATCTCAAGTTATTCGCCTCCAGTCGCTCCCATCTTATGGAATTGCTAAACATCACTTGTGATTTTAGTAATTCTATCAGAATGGAGCTGGGGACGGATAAGTGTGCGGTCCTCCATGTTGAAAGGGAAAGGGTTGCTAACTCTGAGGGCATAGACTTATCTATGCCCATCAACATAAGGACCCTTTCTGAGGCTGAAACATACCGATACCTGGGTATGTCACAGAGCATCGGTATCGATGGGGCGGGTATGAAGCAGTCAGTTTGCGATATGTTTTATGCACGCTTGACCAAAGTGCTTAACAGCCTTTTGTCCGGTGTGAATAAGACACACGCATATAACGGTTGGGTCATGCCTGTTCTCATATATACCTTTGGCATACTTAGGTGGACTCAAACTGAACTTAACGCCCTGGATAGAAAAGTCCACACTACTATGACGTCCCATAGGATGCATCACCCGAGCTCGTCGATTATGAGGCTGTACTTGCCGCGGAAACATGGTGGGCGTGGCTTTTTAAGCGCGCTTACCATGCATAATCGCGAAGTGTGCAGCCTCCGTAATTACTTTCTGATGAGATCGGATGATCCCTTCTATAGGGACGTCATTTCTTGTGATAAAGGACTTACCCCTCTATCCTTAGCCAACGAGCAATGGCAAGACTCGGCAGTACAGAGCATTTGCGACCGGGAGACCGTATGGAAGGAGAAGGAGCTCCACGGGAGGTTCTACAAGGCTCTACATGTGCTTTTCGTAGACACAGTTGCCTCCCTCCACTGGCTACGTTTTGGTGACCTCTTTGGGGAAACCGAGGGTTTTGTCTGTGCGATACAGGATCAGGTTATTAAGACCAACAACTATCGGAGATACATCCTAAGGGATGGCACCGTCGACATCTGTCGAGCTTGTCGCCATCCCGGTGAGTCACTTAGGCATGTCATCTCCGGTTGTTCGGCGCTCTAACTCTGAGTACTTGCACAGGCACAACAGTAGCCAGAATTCTACACCAGGAGCTCGCTCTGAAATACGGTCTCGTGAACCGGAAATTGCCGTATTACAAGTACTTGCCGGAAGCCGTGCTCGAAAATAACCGCGCCAGGCTCTACTGGGACCGGGCCATCATCACAGACAGGACTATTCTTGCGAATAAGCCTGATTTCGTGCTGATGGACCGGGCACAGTCAGGATATTTTGGTCGACATCACCATTCCGTATGACGAGAACCTCGTGAAAGCCGAAACAGATAAGCGAACAAAATATCTGGACCTGGCTCACGAGGTGACCGACATGTGGGGTGGACTGCCGACCGAAATTATACCTGTAGTCGTCTCTGCGAACGGGTTAATCCCAGTCAGCCTCTCGGGTCATCTGAGGCGACTGGGACTCCGTGACGGACTGCTCCAAGCTCAAATGCAGAAGGCGGTGCTCCTCGATACCGCCCGCATCGTCCGCCGATTTCTCTCCCTTTCCCCCTAACCCTCGGCCGTTTGGTCTCCCCTGCCGAGGGTTTCCATCTGGTTGGGTTTTTATTTATTTATGTATTATTTATTTATTTATGTATTGTTTATTTATTTATGTATTATTTATTTATTTATGTTAGTATATTAAATATATATTTATGTTTATTTATTATTTCCTTTAAAATATTTATTCAGCCCAACCAGATGAGAATACTATATAAATACCCCATAATAATAATGACAAGCTCAAGCTAAAATGTCATCTAGAAACTTTTGGGATAGAATTTTTCTTCAAATTTAAGTAGTAGTAATGACCATTTAAATCGGTTTAGCTGTTTCCGAGAAGTTGGTGAACATAGGTACAAAAAAATATACGCGTTAAATATAGAACCTCCCCGTTTTGTTAAATTCGTTAAATAAACATGGAATTCTTAGTTCTTATAAAACTTTTAAATGTTTATACATCCATTTATTAACCCATGTCATTTCCTGAAGAGTTCTTTAGAGCCGACTGTAAGTCTAAAAAGCTTATGTCTACAATTAATGGCGTTATAACCATGTCTTATGTGATGGAGATCCAGAGCCGAATGGGAACAGCGGCAAAGGTGTGATGTGTCAGTACTGTATGATTGCAATTCAGTCCATGCTCTATCGAATGTGAAGAAGAAATTGTATATTTATGGGGACATTACACAATAAATAAAACAAATTTCACGGATTGCATCGCGTTTAATTTAACTTATTTTTATTTCCATTTCGGGTGCTTTGCAGTACTCATAAAACAGAAGGACTCAGGTATTTGAGTCTTGAAGTGTTAAGCCCAGGCTATCTTTAGCTTTTCAATATTATTTTTTGTCTTATCTACGCAGTATGAGCTACCATGAGTTATGTGCTTTGGTTAGGATTTAATTTTATTGGTTATGGGAACACAAGCAGATAGTAGCATACAGATTTGTGATTATCAAATCTTATTCAATACCGGGGACGATCTTGAATATGTTTATTGACTGCAGAACTTTTTAGTCTATCTTACATGACTAAGGATGTTGCAAAGCAGTTGACAGCTCCTTGGCGCAGTGGCTTAGCAATGAGTTACGGCGCTAAGGGCCGCGGGTTCGAATCCCGCACGGAACAAGTATTAGTATGGCCTACAAGTAATTGTTCTGGGTCTGGATGTTTGTCCTTGTGAAATGTATGTAGGTAAACTGCCCCCAAGATACAGGAAAAATGTTAGTGTGGATGTAACGTTTTAAAAAAAATGCACCCGAATCGTAGGGAATTAAAAGTAAATTAAATAAAACTCGGAAATAATCCATAAAATAATTTTTATTCAAAGAATGTTTGTGAAGTATCATCCTTAACACTACAGCTTGTCAGAAGTCCACTGCTTGGGGATATTTACCATAGTTGCCAGGCTTGGCAGGCAGACAGACGACCGTAGTATTATATTATTTTGATTTATTATCATCATCCCATCTCCTGTTACATTTGCCTCTGTGTTAATTGTAATTATATGAATTCTCTTACGCCGTCGCTAAAATGCAAGCAGTCTTAATTTTACAATTGCTTAAACTTAAATATGAAACATTGAAATGTTATTATTTATATAAACATGACTTTGCTAAATGTAACTTTTTTAGAAAAATTGAATTTTTTACCCAAAAACAATTTGTTTATTCTTTGAACTATTGACGTCTGTAAGACGCTATTACAAGATGCCTCTTTAACAATCAATCAAAGTAAACCTCGACTTAAGTCTATATTTTATTGTGCTTATTGTTACCAGCTTGTTCTTATTTAACTGCGCCGCTTGTATCAATTGTTTTAACAAGGCTTGTCTGTCAATTTGTATTTTGAAAAGTATATCTGTACAAGTAGGTTGTAAAAGCGGCCTGTACACGCTCGGTAATTCTAAAGAAATTATTAATTTATTCGCTATGAATAATTAAAGTGCAATTTCAAGACTGTTTACTACTAAAGACATTCCATCTTAGTCTTCTGAGGTAACAACGAGTAATTCTAAATGGAGGTGTGGGTGTTTATGGGTGATAGGTAGTATCCACTTATCATTAGACTGTCTGCTTAGTTGCCATATTAACGTGTATAAAAATACGTACCTAGATGGAATGTCTCATTATGGGCAACTGGATTTCCTGTCGATATTTAACTATTTTACATTGTATACCAAATGAGTAAGTATTTGCAACTTCAATTTATAATTAAAAAATATGTTTTCAAAAAAATTGGAAACAATAATTATTAGAGTAACATAAAAAACAGCATAGGATTAAAAACAGCTATTTATAGCTGCAACTGCTGCTCTACCACGTAAAAAACAATTATTTTAAATTAACCGTTTTTCTCTTACTAATAGGCTTTTTGATAAACTACAACGTCAAATGATAACGAAATATGCAAAATACAACATTTGAATTTAATTACTATAAACAGTAACATAACATTTATAAAACTAGTGTTCTTTTTTTCATTTTGTATTAAAAAAAAATATTTACCACGTTTTTCATATTCATATTCCTACGTTGTGATCCAATTCTGAGCTATGTTCTAAATTTCAAGTCTCTAGCTCATCGGGAAGTCGCCGAAATTTGAGTTCCACCTGGAACGACAGACAAACAAGAAAGTGACTTAGTAAAAACTGCGTAAAATGTGCTTCGATATGGAACATATTTTAAAGCTAACCATGAGTTTTTATAAAATTATCAAAAAATATTGACCATTAAATTACCCCTTACTTTTTTTTCTTATTTCTACTCCTTACCATTTTTAAAACAAAATAATAATCATAATATTCAAGTCGAAATAGATCGCAAACTTAACAAAACAGCTAAATCACGTTTGCTGGAAATTGAAATAAAAATGACTAGTTTCTCTCACTGTAATTCAAAAGAAATGGTCTGAACGTTACTCAACAAAGTTTTAAATTAAGTTTAGAAACAAAATTCCAAGGAATATCGCATCAAACTTTGATTCAAATGTGTTATTTTAATATTACAAGAATAAATATGAAAAGTCATTTATAAGTTTGACTGATACACAGGAAAAGGAAACGAAAAAGTTAAAAGTAATTTGCAAAATGTATTTTTTTAGATTCCAGTTATGATCTAATGGAATGTAAAAAAGTGAAAAATGTGTGAAAACCTTGTAATTTTAATATCCACTACGCCTTATCGATTCATATCGATAGTGTCATAAAAGGCGACCCAGGAAACAATCCAGGAGATCGTCTTCATTAAAATACAAAACTGCGGCTGCAAACCCTCCTGCCAAACGTAGAAAACATGGCTAATATCCAACCTATGAGGCGATCTATGGAAAGGCCTTCTCTTCAGGACTGGACTTTTTAAAAGACTAGACTGCAATGATAACAGTAACATCTAATACTTTAAACTAAGCGGAGGCTAAGTAGCAAGTAACTAAAGTTGTAATAGTTTTAAATATACGATATATAATACAATATAATTAATCAAGTTAAACTGAAACGAAACAGCAAGATCAAAAGATACCTTTACTAAATTTATTACTCTCTGATCATTAAAAAATTGCTGTCCGAAAAAATCACTGCAGCAATGCCAACCGGGCGAACAAATTCTTAATTCAAATCAGTTCGTGAGTTGAGTGTGAAGCAAGCGGACGTGCCGCGACAGCTATTTATTCCGTTACAACTCTATTTCAAATGCAAATATATTGTCGAAAACGAGAATATTGCGGCGAACAGTTTGCATAAATTGTGCTTGAGATGAATTTTGAGTAGCTCTGCTTGTCAGCATTTACTTAATATTTTAATTGGATTGCTGTAATTATGCTATTAAATTAGCGTTGATTACATTTAATCAACATTTTCTGGATAAATAAGTTTAGAATTATTAATTTTAAGTACTAAACATTACACTAGTATTATTAACTAAAAAGATGAAATAACTCGCTCTTTTAACAAAAGAAAATAAAAACATAGTATTTAAAATTAAAGTTAAAATCAATCAATGTATATCGAAATATTTCATCTAAAAGCACAAATAATACATAATATTTAAGACGAAATTACAAATTTAAATAATTATAGGGAAAAAAAACAAATTCAATGTTTACTTACTTCTTTGAAAATGACACTAAAAAACTCTATGCTTCAGGCAGCAGCATGAAACTGCCAAATGGAGCACTCGCAGTGACGGCGTCGGCACTATATTTCTGTCCAGTCCATGCCCTTTTGGTATTGTTACTCTACTTTTTGGCCCATACCTCGAAGCAACTCGGAAGGTTGTCTGCACGTTCTTAATATATGTATACGATAATTTAAAAAAATTGTATAGATTTTCCAAATTTCACATTAATACTGTCTGATTGTTTACGAGTACAATGACCGTTACACATAAGTATACATGAGCGGTCACATTACAAAAAGTTGGTTTATACTTGGTCTCAGGTTTAAACTGGAATCCGTTACACGAAAGATGTCCAGCGGAAAAATATGCGAACTAAAATGTAAAGTATGGAGTTTGACAGCAAATGCCAAATTTCGCAAAGACTAAGGGACTTCTTTAGTTAGAAGGATTCTTCTTAAGCCATAGTTTAAACTCGAGTTTCAGTACGGAATAAAAAAAAACTGTATTCTCATTTTAACGCGTGGTTGGTGCGTATGTGACGCCTGTATTGAAATCGACGATATGTATTGAAATTGAAATTTATTTGATATTTACATTTTTGAATACGGTTACAGCATAGAACTTAATGGATTCTTCTTCTTTCGGATTAGTAATTGCGGTGTTTTACGTCCGGCAACTACGAGGTGGTTATATCGTCATCCGTTCAAAGCAATAAGATCTGGAATTTCTCAGCCATCTCTTACGACTCCCACAGGACGAAATGGGGCGTTGTTGTCCTTAAACGCCGTCTCCACACAGCGATACTTTTATATTTATGAAAGAAATTTAAAAATTATTTCAAGAAAATTAAAAAAAGAAAGTTATAATTTTTAACCTTTTGGAATTAATTCGTATTGGCGAGCTACGTACACATCATGTCCTAGAAATATTGATTTTTTTAGATATACAGATTTTCCCATGAAATTAATCTTGTTACCGAGCACGTTCATAAATCAATTCAATTGATATAGTGGATGTGAACCAAAAGTAGTTCTTAGGTTTATAAAGTTATACGACTCCAGTTACTCGACTCCACCGGGTCAGTAATTTATTCTTGGGGCGATGTATACGCTTTTACAACAAAATTCCAGAAAATATACAAAATTTGACCTGCTCAAAGTTCAAAAACTTTATTAAACTAAGTTTGTATAAAAAGGGTTATTATAATATTAAGGAATTTATGGATGATAATAACCCATGGGAATGAGGTAATCGCTACCAAGCTATTTCTAATTTGTTGTGTTGTTAATTGTGTAATATATATTATTGTCAGCTGTTATTTAAAAAAAAAAGTCCCGCTGGGTTTCTTGCTGGTTCTTCCCAGGACAGAGGTATTTTTTTTCGAACCAGTGATAATTAAACAAAAGAGTGACTTTCAATAAGTATTATTTATAATCTATATTGAATAAAAAAGTTTCTGTTTCTGTTTCTATATTTTTAGTTAACTTTTCTTAATACTACTTGATCTCAGTTTTTTTTAGTTTTTTTATTAGAAGAAGTTATAATAATTTCGTTTCTTTTCTAATTGGACATGTTACAAAGTCGTAGCAATTCAGAAAATCAGTTTCAGCTGACATCTGCTGGACGATTTCCCGTGACATTATAATCTCGTCACAATGCTCTAATGTGTAGGGTTCGTGTGCTTTGCATGTCACGTTAGTAACCTCACGTACTACAAGCGGTGGTAGGACTCCTTTTCCACCTAGAAATACTTCTTGGCTTGTACCACCTCCCTACCTAGTTCTGCTTCTGGTGTAGAACTTCACATGTCCTTGTAATATTATATTATTTATCTATGCAGATTCCTTACGATGTTTTCCGTCACCGTTAAGCACGTGGTAAATCAGCACTTAAAATTGCAATTAAATTTTTTACTGGTGCCGACAAGGATTGAACCTGGATAGCACGCGTGCTTTGTAATTCACGGTGAGCGCCTAATACCTGAGCTACCAAATATATAATCAAGATACTGGTGAGTTATTATTAAACAATAATGATAATGCAAAGAATGTTTAAGTTAGGTTGGTGGGACTTCTTTTCTACCTATTTTTTCCACTAAATAGCAGTGTCTGCACTGCAGTGTTCCGGTCTGAAGAATATATAGAACCAGTATTATTACAGGGTGTGAGGCATTCCATATTAGTCCTCAAAGGTGACAACGCATCAGTAGACTTCTTTACTTGCAGTTGATTCCCGGTGTCCATGGGCTGTAGTAGCCTGTTACCATCAGGTAAACTGTAAGTTCGTTTGTTAGTTTAATAAAAAAAACATAATATAAATAATAATTTTCCAACGTGGTAGAGCCCCGCTGCAGCTATATTATGGTTGTAGCACGAATGGTTCGGCTCGACCGGGGTAGGACCACGCTCTCACAGACTACCAGCGTAAAATAGCAGCTTAATGCTGCTGTGTTTTGTATAGTGAGTGTAGAGAACCGGAGACCCTTTTTACTGGAAATGAAGCGTTCCATCTTAGTCCTCAGGGGTGACAACGCATCTGCATTTTGATTCTTAATCGAGGATAAATGTAGATGTCTATGGGCCACAGCATCCATCAGGTGGACTGTGTGTTCGTTTGTCACCCACATTTTATAAAAAAAAAGCCGAAATGAATATAAACCATCCATAAAATATACTTTTCGAAGTTAATAGCGTACGACTAACTTTAACTCATAATAATTGAGCTGAGTATAAAGTTTTGTCAAGGTGAGAAAGTTGACCGTGGGCGCTCTTTCATATCTTCGAACAACATTGAAAAATTACTAACTAGTTTATTTTGCAGTGACTGTATAGCGCTCTGAACTAAACGAAGTTAGTGAACAAGTTTCGAAAACATGGACTTGTATTGCGCCGTCTCAACTTAGTAAATATTTGATGTTGAATCTTTTAAACGATTATACGTTTAAAGTCACTGCAATTTTTATAATAGTCTTGAAAGTGAACAAGAAATTGTAAGAAAAGGAATAGAAAAAAAGAGCAGTAATATTTGAGCAATTTTTTTCTGAAATAAGTTACTTAATAAAATTATATTAACGGCTCTGCGGCGCAGTGGCTTAACAATGAGTTGCAGCGATAAGGGCCGCGGGTTCGAATCCCGCGCGGAAGACGTATTTGTATGGCCTACAAATAATTGTTCCGGGTCTGGACGTTTGTCCTTGTGAAACAACTGTGTGTCAACTGCCCCCACGATACAGAAGACAATTTTTTTTAAGATAAAAATAAGAATAAAAAAAGATTAGTACCTATATACATATATGTTGAAAATATAATTAAAATTATATTTTGTATTAATGTACTTTATTTTAAAATGCTATATGACAAAAAATAACACCGAAAAATACGTGTGCATTAAATTTGTATGTTTGCAACTGCGTACTACAATATTACTATACCAAACTCTATTTACGTGAAATAGTCTCTGTTTCAAGTTTCTGACAGACACCGGGTTGTGTTCATTAGGTGTTCCATTTTCATTTTCGAAACAATTTATCCATCCATCCACATTGAGTTCTATGTACTACGTACTAGAGAAGCTATTCCAAACAAAAAATGTGCACTACTCTGTTTTCGCGCATGCGCGGGAGATAGTAGATTTTAGTCTATGATTGTAGATAGCGTGGCATATTTAAATGAAGAAATTTATTTTTTCTATTGTAATATTATTACCTATTTATTCATTTGACTACTGAATTATTATTTACGTTCAGGTTTAATTAAACTTTAATTTGAAATCTCGTATTATTAGCGCAGCTCCACACTCTATGAATATTGAAGCCACACTAAATGACACTAAAGGTGTACGGATTGCAGTACAGTTCATTTGAACATAGTGAATTTTCGGAATGCCAAATCTAGTACGTAGTACATATATATCGATGTCCATCCATCACAGCCTATAAAAGTCTCCTTAGCCTTATGGGGCGATTTTGTCGTAATTGCCACGCTTAGCAGGCGGGCTGACAACCGCAGTTTTTTATTATTTTGCGTTGTTATCAGGAAGATGCTGCTGCCTACCTCATGTTTTATGTTTCCTCTGTCGCCTCTAACATTTTCGAATGCGAATCTCTAAAGCTTGATAACGATATGATGATGGCGCCGTATTTACCATTTGGGGATTGATTGCATTATCAGCGTGTAGTGGCCACGTAAAGAATTCACTATCCCATGTCTTCCCGTGGGTGTCGTAAGAGGTAACAGAGGAAAACTGAACTAGGGATTGGTATCCACCAACTTAAAATAAAAAATCTGCTGTTGCAGCCTTTATATAGCCATCTAAGCCTTCTGGAACTTTCCTTAAATCCATATTTTTATTACGTTTTGAAAAAAGCATGTTCATGTACAAATAATTGACAATTTATTTTTCTTTAATATATTTTTTCTTGTAATATTTGTAAATGGAGATTTTCACTTTGTGCTTTTCTTCTTTAAAAGAAAAACTTCATTAATAGAATTAGACTTACTTTCACCCGTAATTGAATTGAAGGTAAAGTTAAGTTGAAGTAACAAAGTCGATTGCGTGACTCAGCCACCATTGTTTGCTGGCACCTTTGAAAAATTTTCAGTAAACTTAATTATTATTTACAGTGTTTTAATGAATGTTATAAGTAAATGAAATCATACAAACTATGTTTAAATAAAAACTTTTGGAATATTTTTTTTATGTTAGTCGATATTTAAAATGTATTTCAAAGTACAATTTGGAGATTTAAAAAAGTGATTGTCTCAACAATGCACGAATGGGTCGCCTCGAT
Organism: Parnassius orleans; assembly: GCA_029286625.1. Lineage (NCBI taxonomy): Eukaryota > Metazoa > Arthropoda > Insecta > Lepidoptera > Papilionidae > Parnassius > Parnassius orleans. Next base: position 42,025 of record JAGSMP010001194.1, on the reverse strand, counting down.
CGGGGAAGGACCACGCACTTACAGAATACCAGCGTTGTATAGCAGCTTAAGGTTACTGTGTTTCGTATGGTGAATGTAGAAAACCCCAGAATTTTAGAAAAATAAAAATTATAAACTTAGTTTCCAATAGCACACTAAAAAGTGTGACAATAGGTCATTGTGATTGCAAAATTGCTTTTTTGCTACTGTGCCAGACGTTTTCCCGCAAAAGCGCGCTCAGCGTACATTTTATTTTTAACTAGCTGTTCCCAGCGACTTCGCCCGAGTAGTTTTTTGGCAGAACCCTCAAATAAAAGTAGCATAAGTTACTCCTTATAATATCAGCTATTTGCCAGTGAAAGTCCCATCCACATCGGCTCACAGATTTTTGCGTGATGCGTGTTCACGCCAAAATAGCTCGCAGATGACAGATTTTTTTCAGACTTACTTAACATTTATCGTTATATTTTGGCCAATTTACACAATATCTTTGTGAATTATAGCTTGTGTGTTATTCTGATGTAAAGTTTCATTAAAATCTAGCTAGTAGTTTTTGCGTGAAAGAGTAACAAACATCCATACATTCTCACAAACTTTCATATTTATAATATTAGTAGGATGATTTTCAAATTGTGAGCAAGTTTTTTTTCAATTGGTGGTGGAAAGTATTGTGTATTTTACGTTTGTAATCTAGAAAAAGGCCAACAACGGAGTGTCATTTTTCATTATTATTAATTTAAAAATTAAGTATTTAGTTACAAAACTTTTATTTTCAATGAGCGCTCCAGAACTCCGCATCGGGCGGCGCCAGCACATCGTATGGTCTATGAAGTAAAAACAACTATAATTCAAGCTCCTTAGACATTTTTTTGAGTCTAATGTCTGACAATGGGACTCTTTCCCATTGTCAGACATTAGACGAGATGATTAAAGGCGTATTTGTTTTTGTAACACAAGGGAGTGATGTACCTATTACTTAGTAAAAACTAAAGTTACGTTATAGCCAATTTACGTCCTACTGCTGGGCACATGACTCATCTCACTTCTGAGAGGTTTTTATGACAAAGAAGTGTCTACCGCGTCGCCCAAATGCTTTTGTTGTAATTCACATCTTCGAAAATATTTTTATCTTATCAGAATACGGGTTCCCTCACGATGTTTTCCTTCACCGCCGAGTACGTGGTAAATCAGCGCTTAAAACTAACCTAACCTAATATTGGTTGCTCGCGTACTGTGAAATCTACAGCAAGTGTTTAGCCCGTGAGCTACCATATTACTAAGTAACTATTATTTTAATCTCAGGTATACACCGCACCGGTTGCATAGAAAATGCGATAAAATCATTTTGGTGCGGACTTGCGACTTTCATAACGCTCCGTGTGGCTGTACTCTTGTAGTCAATAAAGAAACAAAGTTACGTCAAAGCGAGTTAGTCGGTAGGGGACGCTGCATTCATGTCGCAGGACAAGTTTGAAATTTTTTTACTAGTTTCTTTGGCGGAGGCTACGTTGGACCAGAAACTACACGAAGAGTAAGTTTAAAGTACGGACTCATACCACGTCTTAGCAATTTAATCAAGAAATATTTTGAAATGTATTCGTTTTAAGAATTTATAAGTTTCATTTTAACAATTTTACTGTCCGGTTTTTAGACACAATAGTAAGATAATAGCAATGACCTTTATGTAGTGCACGGGACCGCGAAAGGGTTAAGAAAAGAAAAACTAGTGTTAAAATTAAAATGTACTATTGTATTCGTTCTATTTGTAAGATTACCCTTGAGTTGATCGTGTATTTTAGTCAAAGGAAAAGTCAAAAATTTTTTATTCAAAATTGGCTTTCACAAAGCAGTTTTTGGAACACAAAAGCTACGTCATCGCTTCAGAAAGTCATTACTGGTCCCAATTAATACTCATTTATCTCGACCACGTACTAAATTTGATTTAAAAAAAGTAGTTGAGTCGAAAGTAATGGATGGCGACTTAAAAAATGCATCCCGTATTTTATTCTCAGACGACATCCTGGCTCCTCGTAATGTCGAAACTCTTGAAAGCCTTCGTCAGAAGCATCCTTCGGTCAATCCTTCTCAGGGTTTACCGCTGCCTCCCAAAACTTCTATGCAACATTTACAAATTTCTGAAAAAGACACTTTAGAAGCAATTATGTCATTTTCGAATGGCTCTGCTGGCGGCATTGACGAAATTACGCCTCAACATCTTAAAGATCTTGTAAGCGCTTCTGCCGGTGACGCCAGCGGAGTACTTCTTAATGACATTATAAAATTATGTAACTTTATGCTTTCTGGTAATGTTAATCCAAATTTCATTCCATTCTTATATGGGGCAAGATTATGTGCCTTCAAAAAAAAAGATAACGGTATCCGTCCTATTGCCGTTGGTTCCACATTTCGACGCTTAACTTCAAAATTAGCTTGCAGGCACATAATCTCTAACCTTAAGACAAAATTTCAGCCTACTCGACTAGGCTTTGGCACTAGAGGTGGCTGTGAGGCGGCGGTACATTCAGTGCGTACATTTTTAACAAACTCTGATGCAGATATTCTTGTGAAGGTTGACCTAAGAAATGCTTTTAACTCTATCGATAGGGTAACCCTGCTGAAAGAAGTGGCTAACAATACCCCCGAAATTTATCACTACGTTTGGCAATGTTACAGTCAAAATACTAACTTGTTCTACGAAAACCATGTTATCGATTCTGCAGTCGGTGTTCAGCAGGGTGACCCACTAGGTCCAGCACTTTTCAGTTTGGGAATTCAACCCATTATTTCAAATTTGAAATCCAAGCTGAATGTCTGGTACCTGGACGACGGTACACTGGGAGGTAGAGCAGATGACGTCCTCAGTGATCTTACTTATATTTTTCGAAATTTTAAAAATATTGGTCTTGAACCAAATAGCAATAAATGTGAAATATTTTTTTCCAATAATTTATCTACTTCTCACAGAGACACTTTAATTCAAAATTTCAATCATATTCTCCAGGAATAAAACTGTCAGTACGGAATCACTATACCTGCTAGGTGCCCCGTTGTTTTTCGATAGTATTAATTCTGTTTCAAAAACCAAAATTTGATCAGTTTTGAAACCACGTTGATAAATTGTATAAATTAAGCCCCCACATTGCATATCTTAAAATATTGTCTCCTTGTACCTAGATTTACATACTTACTCCGCTCGAGTCCAGTCTGGAAATGTTCGGATATTTTAAAAGATATTGATAATAATCTTAAAATAGCTATAGAAAAAATTCTAAATTTAACTTTAAATACAACAGCCTGGACTCAAGCTACTTTACCTATAAAATTTGGTGGTATTGGTGTGAGAAATCTTTCTAGCGTTGCATTGCCTGCTTTCCTTGCTTCCGTGCATAGTGTCAGTAATTTATGTAACATAATTTTAAATAATAAAGTAGACCTGTGCATTGCTACGGAGGCAGGGCAGACATGGCAAACGCTCTGTCCCGGCGAAAATGTTCCACTGGAAGTTAACCAACAAAAACAGTGGGATATTCCGTTGGTACAGAGGGTGCAGAAAGATTTGTTTCATAATTTCCATAGTGACCAAGATAAGGCACGCCTTCTAGCTGTTTCGACTAAGGAATCTAGTCACTGGTTACACGCTTTATCATCAAGTAATCTCGGCACATTACTTGATGGGGAAAGCTTGCGCATCGCTGTAGGAATCCGACTAGGAGCGGCGATTTGTCAACCCCATCAGTGCCCCTGTGGTAGCAGCGTCGACAAGTTTGGGCTCCATGGACTTTCATGTAAGAAAAGTGCTGGTAGGTTTTCAGGGCACGGTTCTTTGAACGAAGTCATCCGAAGGGCTCTTGTCTCTATAAATGTTCCCTCGGTTTTAGAGCCTTGTGGAATATTTAGAGACGATGGCAGGAGACCCGACGGTATGACATTGGTCCCTTGGGAGAGAGAGGTAAAGCCCTAGTGTGGGATGCTACTTGCGTAGACACTTTGGCGGCCTCTCATCTCAAGGGTACCTCGTTTAGAGCCGGGGCGGCATCAGTGGCAGCTGAACTGAGTAAGTGGCGCAAATATGAGTCTCTGAAAGATGACTACATATTTGTGCCATTTGCTGTAGAGACTATCGGTCCGTGGGGTCCACGTGCGGTGAAGTTCTTAAAGGAACTCCATCCGCGGCTGGTCGTTGCTGCTGGTGATAAGAGGGCTGGCTCTTTTCTCGCTCAAAGGCTAAGTATAGCCATTCAGCGGGGAAACGCAGCCAGCGTTCTTGGCACGATACCGCGTGGAGTAGGACTGTTTGATAATTAAATTACTAGTTTTAGTTTTTTTTTTTTAATTATAGTTTTTAATATTGTATATAATAAAATATTGTATATTATGTTATGTAAATAAAATGTAATACATTATAAATAAAGATTCAAAAAAAAAAATTTTACTCCGATTTTGTGACTTTATTTTTTGGTACTATTCCAAAAGTTTGGAATATGAGTCATTTTGGTTCATAAATATAGAATTTGTAAATAACTATACGAAAGTGACAATTATAGAAGTATGAAGTAGACAAATATGATTATATTTATTATTATATTCTTTCAGAAAATAAACGATCGCCAGACGCACCAACGTTTATACTTACTTCTCTTTTATAAAACTGAAGTAACAATCTGCCAGATGGTAAGTGGCTACTGTAGTCCATGGATACCTGCAACCAACTTCAAATAAAGAAGCCGACAGAATACGTTGTCACCTCTGAAGACTAAGATGAAATTCCTCAGAGTCTGTAATTGTACTGGCTCTGTATATCCTTCAGAGTCTAACACATATTTGGCGGTAGAAATAGGTGAGAGTTTGGTACTTAACCAGACGAATTGCTAGGTAGGAAAGAAGTCCTACCTACCTTTTATACATGGTAGAGCCATGCTCCAGCTATATTAGTGGTATAGTTGTAGTAAGAATGGGCCGGCTAGCCCGAGAAAGGACAACGCTCTCACAGAATACCAGCGAAAAATAGTAGCTTAACGCTGCTGTGTTTCGTATGGTGAGTGTAGAGAACCGGATACCCTTTTACTGAAAACGAGGTATTCCATCTTAGTCCTTACGGGTGATAACTTTTGTAGTCGAGGATAGATGTAGATGTCTATAGGCCACAGCAATTACTTACCATCAGGTGGACTGTGTGCTCGTCTGTCACCCTTAAAATACCAAGGTAAAAATATATAGGTATAAATATAATGTAATGTAGGACTTAGGGAAAGGAAGTTTCCGCGTACATCTCTACGAAATATTTTTATAATTTTATGGTTTCCTCACGATGTTTTCCTTCACCACCGAGCTAGTACTTTTTCTATAGAAAAAGGGTGACAAACGAGTACACAGTCCACGTTATGGTATTTGTATGCTGTAGCAAATAGATATCTACATTTATCCTCGATTAAATATCAACATGCAGATGCGTTGTTAACTGAGAACTAAGATGGAATGTCTCGTTTCCAGTAAAAAAGGTCTCCGGTTCTCTACACTCACCATACGAAACAAGTAATAGCAAGAAATATATAATATTAGTATCTAATAGATTATTTTTCATATGAAATTAAGCTGTTTAAGTGGAAAATATTTATATACACCTTTTTTAGTATAGTATTACACAATACAGTAAATACAAAACGTTGCTGTAAAAATGTGCTTTAAAATGCAATATCTCACTTTTATTGTTTTACATTTACTCGCGCTGTAAATCCGTGTTCACTGCTGTCAGTGCACCAATGCATGAATGAAGACTGTCCATCGCATGTATTTAAATTGAAATTTATTTGTGGGTTTTAATTTCGGATTGTCTTACATCGCTATTACATTGGGTTTATACAATACCAAAAATGACTTGTTTTACGATGTTGCATGCCTTTACTTCTTAAAGTCCACTGCTAGAAAAGGGCTCTCCCATTATAGGGAGGTATTGATCATAGTGCCAGATGTTTCACACCTTCGACGATGCTTCTCGTCGCCAGTCAGTTATTTTATGCTTTCCCTTAACGAGATGGTTACACTGCCACCTTCGGTGGGTTATTGGTTAGATCTTTCTGGCATATTCCATGAGCACCTTCTACGACACCTACGGGCGGAATTGGGTGATGAATTCACTTATGCTAAAGTTACTGCAACTGTAGAAGCCAAGAAAGAAAACACGAAAACTGTTTTCTCAGTAAAGTTTCTAGAGTAGTGGTGGCGTTAGAGAATCTACTGCCGCATATAGTCCCGTGGGTACTTTAAAGGCGACAAAGAGAAGAAACAGTAGATGACGAGCGACATCAGTTGACGACCCGCCTCCTAAGCGTGACAACTACTATTCGACTGTTAGAATCTAGTCAGGCGATACTTTGCGGAAATTCATTAAGTTTCAAAGATATTAAAAATTTATTTGTTAAGATAGTAGCTTTCCTAGTGTAATGGTGTTGGGAGTAGAGGTGCTGAGATCAGTGGTGACGGGGATAGTGTACGCAATTGAGGGAGGGCGGGAGGTGCTTTTCTAACTAGGTAGGACACATCATTTTATTTTATTACGCGGATCTTAGCTAATTAGTTTTTAACATATTTGAAATACTATTATGAGGTAATCTATGAAAGAGGCCTATTTTCAGCAGTGGATGAATGTATGAATAAATTATTGAGCCAAGTGTTATATCAAATCCTCGAATTCCAATTGATATTTTTAATAGTGCAGCTATCAAACTTTGGTTGCTTTATCATCACATTAACAGCCTTTTTAAGTCCAGTGTTAGACTTTTCTAAGAACGCTAGAGATGACGGATGGAGAGTCAGTGCCCTCGCACTGCTATTGCAGGCCGTTGCCTGCAATACTTTAACGCTTTAAAGATTGTTTCTTTGAATTTAGGTTCAGCGTTTTACGATGGATTTCTATCATGAGTCTGTCCAGAGCTTCGTTCGTAAATCGCCAGGGTGTAGTGCGTGAAGATAAGGTACTTGAATAAAAAGTCAGAACAGGTCCCTTACAACTCTCTGTTTTCTTGCGCTCTGAAATTTAACGCCAAGGTCCAACACCTGGACGTCGCAGCCCTTACAATTGAGGAAACAAGAGCCTATGCTAGTTTTGTATTGCCAATTACGTCCCATATCAAGAATTCACAAAATGCAAAACAATAACTACAAAACGTCACGAACTTATTGTCATTAAAATAAGGTTAAAATTAACAATGCTTATGTTGAAGTCATTTATTTTCAATTGAAAATAAATAATATGTTATATCGCTAAAAATAACATAATATATTATTTTTAATGAAATAACTCGTATTCTACTATACTCCTTACTTTTAAGAAAACAATACGTTTAGCAACACGAGTGATTCCCATCTTTTATAAATGAATAAATTTATTTAATTGGAATTAACTGGAGAATTTCTCTTCTTAGATAACTTCCACTTCACGTAGCAAGTCTTTATATTAACTGAACGTTATTTTGTTTTTATTATTAATTTCGATATATGGTACTTGAAATAAACGAAATTGTACATTGTAATTGTTATCTTTTGACACGATATAGCCGCACATTTCCATAATATCCGTTTAATGGCGATCAGGAAATCGTGTTTGGTTTTTAAAACCTAGCTTTTGGATATTTTACCCATTATTCGGACAGTCAAAAATAAATGTTCAAGAGATATTTCATATTCAAATTCTCTTAGTTAAATATAATATATTTAAAGCTCTCAATGCTTTAATCTCATTCATCGAAATTTATTTATAATTATGTTCTAATCAAAACAATAGCCTCAATTTTTTTTGGTAAAACTGAAGTGCCAACAAATTTACAGTCTACCTGATGAAAATAGAGATAGAAAAAGGTAAGAGCGTGGTGCCTATTCAGACAGACTCCTAGGCAGAAAAAAAGTACTACCGTCTAGTAACTACAAGCTGAAATGTTATAATACAAAACCTATGACCCATTTTCCCGTTACCGTACTGGATATTTTACACCTAACGTAAACGAGATTTATTTGCTTTAGTGTAAAATCATTTTTCTGGGCTTCTTAGTTCATTTTTGTATATAGTTGAGTTTATGTATTCACTAAATCCGCCAGCACATAGCATGTTCCTAGAGGAATATATTTCATGATATTTATAAAGTTACTGAAATTTACAACAAACTAATATAGATTACAGTCATTTATAAGTCCACTGATGAACATAGGCCTCCCCCAAGGAATGCGACAAAACACGGTCCTGAGCCACCCGTATATATGGACTTCCTCCAAATCTCACCAGATCGTCACTCCATCTAGAAGGGGGCCACTCTATACTCCACTTACTAGTACGAGTTTGCCACTCGAGAAACTTTCTTTCCCATCGTTTATCGGTTCTTCGAACTATATGACCGGCCTTTTGCCACTTCAGATTACTAATCCGTTGGGCTATGTTGGTTAATCTGGTTCTACGGCAGATATACTAATTTTTAAGTCTATCACGCAGAGAAACCCCGAGGATACCTCTCTATAGTTCATTTACATAGTGCTAATTGGTATAAAATAATTTAATGTAATGTAATAAAAGGCTTTAAAACAAAATATATATTTAATTTAAAGCAGAAACAATTTTACCTTGACACGGTCACACGAATACGCTATTTTAAAGTTTTCATTTTATGTAATTAACAAAGCTTTGAATGCATTCCGTGACTAATTAAACTGGAATAATGTTTTCATTTGAGGTGATAAAGTTTGTGATGCTACGCGCTATGCAGCCATGTTACCAGAAATGTTTTCGAAAATTTCTCGTCAATTAACCTCAAGAGAACCTAAGTTCTTGCTATAAACTTCACAGTACTCGACTCTCCCCGGGTTCAATCGCGGCAAAAATTGTTAGTTGCATTTTTAAGTTTTGATTTACCGTGTGTGTAGAGAAAGAAAATATTGTGGGGAAACGAGCATATAGAAGCATAAGAAGAATTTTTTTTTCGAAGATGTGTTTAAGGCAGTCATTTCTTTGCCCGTAAACTCTTTCAGAAATGAGACACCTGTGCCCAGCTGTGGGATGGAGGACTGACTTTTCCTTTCAATTTGAAATATAACCTCGAAAGTTATTAGGTATCTGTAGATAGGATACTCGTTATATACGAGATATGCAGATGTTAGCCTCGTTATATGCAGATGTTAGCCTGATTTAGCACAGTATTTTAAATTTCCAAGTGACACTGTCACCTGGAAATTTAAAATACTGTGCTCGTCGACTTTGCTCTCATTTGAAGAATCAGGGAAATCCTGGTGCAGTGGCTGTGTAAGAGAATACAGTACTCTATATCATGTCGTGGGTGTCGGCAGAAGCGACACAGGGAAAAGAAACAGGAGATGGCCGGCATTATCTTCTTGATGCTTCCTGATGACTCAAAATAATTTAAAAAAAATCAACTAAACGTGACAACTGCAGTTAAAATGGGAGATATTTACTATAGCCGTGTGGGGCAATCTATATATTATCTATGTTCAGCAGTCGACTTATTATAGGTTGTAATATAAAATGCATGTATGTACGTATAAAATGAACATTTTTATATTCCCAGGACTCAGTGAAAAACTAAAATTAATTTATCGATATAAATAGAAAAGACTATCGATTTGCGTCACCTTCTCGTCTATAGCAGAGATTTCAATGAACTTCCATTACAATTACAAATGTGCACCGACAATAATTAAATAAATAATTTTCGTAAATTATGTAACTTTTTTAAATATAGAGCGGAATTTCGAAGTTTTAAAAATTATTTGTGTATTTTTATTTTCGTATATGTCACAGTCAAAACTCCTAACCGGTCAAAACCACTTTTGACTGCAAAACTCAGACAAAAATAGTTTTGACTAATGCCCTTAGTCAAAAATATAAAGCTATCTATAAAGGATTTTTAATGTCACTTTGCCATTTTGCATATTCAAGTTTCATCACTCAACAAATGGGAAGTATTTTTAAACACTTCATCCGTTTCATCAAGATTAATATTATCAAAATGTACACTTTAAATCCAATTTTGCCACGATATGACGCGCCGCCAGTAGCGTTCCGTTAGTGATACAACTAATTAATGACTTCTGAGCAACTACCGTGAAAGCTCAGTGCTACAATTGAACTTTAAATGGAAACGTAAAACGTCCAACATAAAATAATTTCAGTATATATGTTACAGTCAAAACTCATAACCGGTCAATACCACTTTAGACAGTAAACCATCTAGCAAAAGTAGTTTAGACTAAGGATGTTTGTCAATACCGCTTTTAACTGATTTTTGCAGTCAAAAGTAGTTTTGACAAATCCGTAATAGTTATTTTGACCAAATTACATCAGTTAGAAGTGGTTTTGACCAACAATGTTAGTCAAAATTTCTATTGACTATTTGAATTTCTGAAATTGAAAATTTCAATATCTTCAATATTATATTTTATATTATCATAATGTACGCGGCTTTCTCATTCTTCCAAATTTCCCTAGATATTGCGAGTTTTGACCGATAGTCTGAAGTTTCAATCAGACAACAACACTTTTGACGAAGACCGTTGGTTAAAACCACTTTTGACTACACTGGACTGTCACTGGACTTTATGTAGGGTAATCCCGAAAATTCAAGTGAGCACAAGTTCGATGAAGCTGTAAGAGCCGCATAGGCTAACAGCATTAACATCACAGAAACTAGAGTTCAAGTGAGCAAAATATTGTTGAATTAGAAACATTAAGTATGTATCAATGCTTTTGGTAGACGGGTATAGACGAACGAAAAGTAAATCCAAACCTTCTGTCAAATGTCAAAAAGGAACACTTTAACGAATTTTCGGTATTACCCCGCGTTATATCGGAATCATACCGAATTTATTATTCAGAAGAAAAATATGTCAAATTTTAAATGAACGTATTTACGCAAGGCAAAGACATTTTATTAAGATGAATAACAAAATAATTAGGATATGTATTTCAATAAATAAAAGTGACATGGGTTGGTTGTAAACTTGGATAATTTTTTTAAAAATAATTATTAAATGTACTTCGTATCAGAATAGGCAAAATGTATTAGGTCCTTACATATGAAATTAGCGTTTTGTCGTACTGACCACTTTGATCTGAAATATCTCCTCTTTGGTTAAGAATTCCAAATTCAAATTTATAAATTCATTTAGGGTACATTTAAGTTTTGAAAACAGTCATTCATTTGTTTTTTCCTCATTATTTTATTCTTTGGCGTCACTTATTACCGCACAATGGAAAACATGAAATATTGGTATATTTACGAGTACGAGTTCTACCGTGGCACCAGTGCTGCAGAAACAGCTTGAAGGATTAATGATGTGTACGGCGCTGGTGTCGCAAAAGCACGGTACGTTTTTGGTCTAAACTTTTTCGTTCTGGAAATTTCGACCTTCAGAACCAACCCCGTGGACGGCCGGAGACCAAAGTGGAAAATGAAGAATTAAAGGCTATTGTGGAAGCAGATCCATCACAAAGCACTTCAGAGATAGCTACAGGCTATGGGGTAAGTGAAAAACTGTATTAATTCACTTGAAGCAAATCGGGAAAGTAAAAAAACTTGAATGATGGATGGGTACCTCATGAATTGACTGAATCGAACTTGCAAACACGCGTCAACTGCTGTGTTACTTTGCTCAACCGACACAATAATGAAGGGATTTTAAGTCGAATTATTACTTGTGATAAAAAGTGGATACTGTACGATAATCGGAAGCGCTCGTCGCAATGGCTGAACACTGGAAACCCAGCCAAATCCTGCCCTAAAAGAAAATTGAGTCAGAAAAAGTTACTTGTGAGTATTTGGTGGACTAGCGCCGGTGTCGTTCACTACAGCTTTTTAAAATCTGGCCAAACGATTACAGCAGATATCTTTTGTCAGCAACTGCAAACCATGAAGGAAGAACTAGCTGCTAAACAACCGAGATTGGTCAATCGCTCTAGGCTACTGCTGCTTCACGACAACGCAAGACCACACACTGCACAACAAACAAACACTAAGTTAGATGAGCTACAATTGGAATGTCTGCAACATCCACCAAACTTCCCGCACCTTGCTCCGACAGATTACCATTTTTTCCGGAATTTGGACAACTTCTTACAAGGAAAAAAATTCAACTCCGATGCGGCAGTCCAAACCGCCTTCAAAGAGTTTATTGATTCTCGCCCCCATGGTTTTTTAAGTAAAGGGATCAATGAACTACCTATGAGATGACAAAAGTGCATAGATAACAACGAAGCATACTTTGATTAATTAAATATATTTTACAAAAAAAATTGACTTTATATTCCTCCCGCACAAAACGCTAATTTCATATGTAAGGACCTAAAATTTTGGCATTTCTCTATAGTTTTTATCTCAATCATTATTAGTGAATTTAATGTCATTATGTTAGAACAGACGGACGCAATTAATTAAAACTGTCTTATTTTTAATGGTAAAGACACATGATGGGTAAAGTGAGATTTATTTCAGCCTCTAAAAACGGGTAGATAAACTATGACTTGGTTTAAAAGAAATCTTAAGAAGCTTTTCAGTTCTGTCCTCCATGGTGGCACTACTCCTGAGGCGTGGAATAGAAGTGCGGTGGTCTTGTTGTTCAAATAAGGCGATAAAGTTCTATGGAAGAACTACAGACCGATTTCCGTTGTGAGCCTCCCAAACAAGACGGTTCCCAAAAAGGCTTTAGTACCATAGACCAAATACACACATGTCGGCAATACAGAATACGAAAGAGTACAATCTGCCACTATATTAAGCGTATGTGGACTATGAAAAAGCCTTTGATTCTGTCGCAAATTGGGCGGTGCTATAGTCCCTTCTACGGTGCCATGTAATTTAAACATTGTAGAGCGACGCTGCAGATATATTATGGTTGTAGCACAAATGGGTCGGCTCGACCGGGAAATGATAGCACTCCCACAGAATACCAGCGTAAAATAGTAGCTTATTGCTGTTGTATATCGTATGGTGAGTGTAGAGAACCGGACATCCTTTTTTACTCGTATCGAGGCATTCCATCTGAGTTCTCAGGAGTGTTAACGCATTTTGATTCTTAATGGGGGATAGATGTAGATGGCTATGGGCCACAGCATCCACTTACCATCAGGTGGACAGTGTGCTCGTTTGTCACACTTATTCTATACCATAGATTGTCTCAGATCACTAGTTAACAATTTTAAGTACTGACTTAGTACTGAAAACACCGTGACGAAACCTGCATGTTAAGAAATTAAAAAAAATATTTTGAAGGCATATGAAGTCAACGCGGCAGACTTTTCCTAGCCCTAAAAGATCTTTCTCAGAAATGAGAGAAGGCCTGTGCCCAGGAGTGGGACGTAGTATGCTGTAATTTTAACTCTAAATATAGTAAAGGCCTTTTGCTAAAATCTTAAATTGTGCACCAAACTGTTTTTACGCTTAAAATCAATTAGACGAACTAAGAGCGTAATTTAATTTAGGTGCACTTAGTCTTGAGTAAGTTCAGCAAACGGTTGAACGCCAGGGGACCAAGTATCAATAATAAGTGAGTTACGCCTCTAACTTATAAAACATTTTGAAATAGCTTTTATATACATAGTTTAAACACAAAAGGAAAGATGATTAAGTTAGTAATCAAAGAAAGTAATCAAAGAAAATAAAAATAGATAATATAAGTGATCGTTATATTATATTTAGAGCCAGTTCCAATTAAAAATTTACGAAATTACGGGTAGAGAATATAATACTATAGTGCCACTGGTGTACGAGAAAACAAAACATAAAGACACGTTGTTTCATTAATATATCTGAACTTATACTCGTCCGATATGGACACCTTTGTGATAAGATCGTAGGAAGACGTCGCAGGGCGTGGCGTAATTAGGTTCCTAGATATTGTTTGTAAGTTAATAATTCTATGTTTTCCCCGCTGGGAAAGTGAATTTAATTTACAACGCTCATATTTTCATAGACATAGACATATTATATTTTATTAGCATCAATACACTCACATAATAATATACAAGAAGAAAAACATAAATAAAAATAAATCGCAGCAAGAGTGAGTGATGTGATGCTGAAAAGGGATCCGACTCAGTTTATTATACCGCAGGTACTGCAGCAACGCTGATTTTCAGCGGAGACTTGATAAATATTGATTTCTGTATTGCGTCCGCGTCGTTATCGATGCTAACTTTCCATTTAAAAAATAATGAATCAACAATTTACTCAAGGTTGTACATTTTCAAGTATATACATAAAAGTTATAAAATACACATATATACACGTACCGTACCGGTCAGAGGAAGATTTGTATGCAGCGCGTAATTATGTTCCTAGATATTGTTTGTAAGTTAATTATTCAATGTTTTCTCCACTGGGAAAGTGAATTTAATTTTCAACGCTTATATTGCACTTGCTCACCCTCGTCACTCACGTTGCGCATCGAAGCGAGAGTGACGGCTATCAAGATCAGAGTATAATCAATTTTTAATCAGTTTTGAAATAAATCATAATGTTACAAAATACATGATTTCATATATTTACAAAAACACTATATTATCTTTTAATAAAGTGGAGGCAAATTAGCATACGGTACCTGATAGTAAGTGATAACTTTAACTGACTGTAACTATCCCATGAATATCTGGAACATCATAGAAATTTTGCGTAGCCGACGTTTTAGAAATCTATTAAACTTATTTTACGAACTTTACCGCGTTTAATTTTATTTTCAATCTCTTATTTTGTTAAAAATTTAAGTATTGAAACCATTACAAAAAATTAAAAAATAAAATTGGGAAGTTAAAAATATTTTTGTTACAAATTGTTTCACCGTTATCTCTTGAAGTCACCGCACATTTTCATAATGGGTATCCATTTTTGGTATTGGGAAATTGCATTTGATTATAAAAAACGATATATTTTGTCCATATTCTATAGATTCATAGATGCCGGTTCTATAGATAAAAACTAATTATGGCTATTCCAAATAAAAAAGTATAGTGGCGGTGTAAGAATATCCACAGTGTCGTAAGAAGCGACAGAGGGAAACAAATCAGGAGATAGGCAGCAGCGTCTTCCTAATAAATACTAAAATTAAAATACTGCGGTTGCCAACCCGCTTGCCAAGCGTGGCAATTATGGCAAATATATGCCCTATTGCCTATGCTATTGCCCTATGAGGCAATCTATGGGGGAGGACTGTGTTCAGCAGTGGACTTTAATAGGCTGTAACAGTAACAGTAAATAAAAAAGTATTACTAAATCACATAAAAGGGCAATAGTCTATATTATGCATTTCAATGTTGGCCCAGGCCTTTCATTCCTGAGCCGGCTTCAGGGCAAGAAAGAGTCCGCCACGGTGCACGATTGCACGTTCGAAAGTTTCACGTATTAACAAATTTATTTAATTTAAAGCACGTGGTAAACTGTGGTGACTCCTTTCTTACCTAGGAATCGTCTGGGTAAGTTCCCCCCTCTTACCAATTTCTACCGCCAAATAGCAGTAAGTGCACTCTTTGTTTCGGTGCAGTATATTCATAGGTTATGAGCCATTCCATCTTAGTCCTCGGAGGTGTTAATGCATCTGTAATCTACTTTGTTTGAAGTTGGCTGCAGGTGTCCAAGGACTGCAAAGTCAAAGTCAATGTCAGATATTTTTATGCGAAATTGGCATTTACAAAGCACTTTTAGAAAATCAAATGCTACGCCATTGCTTCAACAAGTCCCTACTGCGGAGACCTTTTGAGAATAAGCGGCAAGAAACTTGCAAATATAAACTATATTATATATACATAAGTAAAAAAAAAGTTTAAGAAAACTCATTATGTCCACGCATTCTTATCTTTTATAAAGTCATCTTATTAATAATATCTTTTTTCTTGCAGTAGTTTGCTTGTTCTTTAGATTTATAAACAATCCAAAGAGATAAAATCAAAATCTAGAGGATAGATAAAATAGACTGCAGTTTTTTAACTTTCCGTTGCCCGTTCTCTTTGAAACTTTAAACAAGTTTAGTGACTAATTGAGCTGGCATAAAGTTTTTCATTGAGGTGAGAAAGTCGGCTCTGAGCTGCTCTATGTAGTCATGTCACGAGAAAAGTTGGAAAAATTCTCGGCAAAATCGCTTCATAAATAGAAATGACATCTTCTACGACACACACGGGTGGAATTGGGTGATGAATTTACTTATGCTAACAGCACACATCATAAGAAGTTCCGCTGCTATCTTATGTTACTGCAACAGTAAAATCCAAGAAAGAATACAAGAAAACTGTTTTCTCAGGATAATTTCTCTCCACTGAGCCGAATACTGACGGCGTTAGAGATTCCACTACCCGTATAGTCCCGTGGGTACTATTAAAGGCGACATAGAGAAGAAACAGTAGATGCATCAGCAGCAGCATCTTCCTGAAAAAACTCAAAAAATCCCTTGACGACCCGCCTCCTAAGCGTGACGACTTTGACAAACAAATACTATTACATTCTACAATTCGACTGTTAGAATCGAGTCAGGCGTTACTTTGAGGAAATCCATTAGGTATCAAAGATGTTAAAAATTAATTTGCTAAGATCCTCGTAATAAAATAAAATAATGTGTATGTAATGTACGTGTCGTATTATCGACGGCGGTGTGTCTTTAGTGTAGTGGTGTTGGGAGTAGAGGTGCTGGGATTAGTGGTGACGGGGATAGTGTACGCAATTGAGGGAAGGCGGGAGGTGCTCTTCGAACTAGGTACGACACATCATTTTAGTCTATTACGCGGATCTTAGCTAATTAGTTTTTAACATATTTGAAATACTATTATTAGGTAATCTATGAAAGAGGCCTTTTTTCAGCAGTGGATGAATGGATGAATAAATTACTGAGCCAAGTGGTAAATCAAATCCTCGAATTCCAATTGATATTTTTAGTTTTAATGCAGCTATCAAACTTTGGTTGCTTTATCATCACATTAACAGACTTTTTAAGTCCAGTGTTAGACTTTTCTAAGAACGCTAGAGATGACGGATGGAGAGTCAGTGCCCTCGCACTGCTAATGCACTGCCATTGCCTGCAATACTTTAACGCTTTAAAGATTGGTTCTTTGAATTTAGGTTCAGCGTTTTACGATGGATTTCTATCATGAGTCTGTCCAGAGCTTCGTTCGTAAATCGCCAGAGTGTACCGCGTGAAGATACTTGAATAAAAAGTTAGAACAGGTCCCTTACAACTCTCTGTTTTCTTGTGCTCTGAAATTTAACGCCAAGGTCCAACACCTGGACGTCGCAGCCCTTACAATTGAGGAAACAAGAGCCTATGCTAGTTTTGTATTGTCAATTACGTCCAATATCAAGAATTCAAAAAATGCAAAACAATAAATACAATGCGTCACGAACTTATTGTCTTTAAAATAAGGTTAAAATTAATAATGCTTATGTTAAAGTCATTTTATTTTCAATTGAAAATAAATAATATGTTATATCATTAAAATAACATAATATATTATTTTTAATGAAATAACTCGTATTACTGCTTGTGTTAATTTTAAGAAAAAAACGTTCAGCAACGCGAGTGTTTACCGTCTTTTATAAATGAATAAATTTATTTTAATTGCAAATAACTGGAGAATTCTTCTTAGATAATTTCCACTTCACGTAGCAAATCTTTATATTAACTGAACGTTATTTTATTTTTTATTAATGACTTCGTTGTATATTTGAAATAAATGAAATCGTACACTGTATTTGTTATCTTTTGACACGATATAGCCGCACATTTCCATAATATCCGTTTTATGGCGATCAGGAAATCGTGTTCGGTTTTTAAAAAATAGCTTTTGGATATTTTATCCATTATTCGGACAGTCAATAAGAAATGTTCAACAGATATTTCATATATAAATTTTTCTCTGAGTTAAATATAATATATTTATAGCTCTCAATGCTTTAGTCACATTCATCGAAATTTATTTATAATTATTTTCTTATCAAAATAATAGCCTCAAATTGTTTTGGTAAAACTGAAGTACAAACGAATTTACAGTCTACCTGATGATAAGTGGCTACAGTAGCCAATGGCTACTGCAGTGCATGAACATTTGCGACCAACTCTTACGTAAAATAGCAGCCTAATGCTGCTGTGTTTCATTTGGTGAGTGTAGAGAGCCGAATCCTTTTTACTGGAAACAAGGCATTCCAGAACAAGAGTAACCGACATAGCCCAACGGATTAGTAAACTGAAGTGGCAATGGCCATATAGCTAGAAGAACCTACAACCGATGGGGAAAAAGGTTCTCGAGTGACGGCCTCGTACCAGCGGACAAAGTGTATGGCGTGGCTACTAGATGGAGTGACGACCTGGTAAGACATGCAGAAATTCGATAGATGCAGGTGGCTCAGGACCGTGCTTTGTGGCATTCCTTGCGGGAAGCCTATGTCCAGCAGTGGACTTGTGAATGGCTGTAATGAATGAATGAATGAAAACAGACTCTGTGCTCGATGTCACCTTTATTCTATTAAAAAAAAAACTTTGAACAATGAAGGCTACAGATGTGTTGTTACCTCTGAGAACGGCATAATTACGGGCAGTGAGGCAAGATGGAATGCCGCATGCCGCATACCTTAATTATACTGGCCCTCTTTACCCTTTAGACTGGAACACAGTAGTACGAGCACTGCTATTTGGTGGTAGAAAAAGGTAAGAGGGTGATACCTATCCAGACGGACTCCTAGGCAGAAAAAAGTACTACCATCTAGTAACTACAAGCTGAAATGTTATAATACAAAACCTATGACCCATTTCCCGTTACCGTACTGGATATTTTACACCTAACGTAAACGAGATTTATTTGCTTTAGTGTAAAATCATTTTTCTGGGCTTGATGTAGTTGATTTTATTATTCAATCATAATGTTGAGGAATATATTTCATGATATTTATATTACTGATTTACAACATTTATAGATTACATTTATAAGTCCACTGATGAACATAGGCCTCCCCCAAGGAATGCGACAAAACACGGTCCTGAGCCACCCATATATTTGGACTTCCTCCAAATCTCACCAGGTCGTCACTCCATCTAGTAGGGGGCCACTCTACACTGGTACGAGTTTGCCACTCGAGAAACTTTCTTTCCCATCGTTTATCGGTTCATCGAGCTATATGGCCGGCCTATTGCCACTTCAGATTACTAATCCGTTGGGCTATGTTGGTTAATCTGGTTCTACTGCAAATATCCTAATTTTTAAGTCTATCACGCAGAGAAACCCCGAGCATAGCACTCACTGTAGTTCATTTACATAGTGCTAATTGTTATAAAATAATTTAATGTAATGTAATAAAAGGCTTTAAAACAATATTAATATTAAATTCAAAGCAGAAACAATTTTACCTTGACACGGTCACACGAATACGCTATTTTAAAGTTTTCATTTTGTGTAATTAACAAAGCTTTAAACGCATTCCGTGACTAATTAAACTGGAATAATGTTTTCATTTGAGGTGATAAAGTTTGTGATGCTACGCGTTATGCAGTCATGTTACCAGAAATGTTTTCGAAAATTTCCCGTCAATTAACCTCAAAAGAACCTAAATGCTTGCTATAAATTTCACAGTATTCGACTCTCCCCGGGTTCGATCGCGGCGAAAATTGTTAGTTGAATTTTTAAGTTCTGATTTACCATGTGTGTAGAGAAAAAAAATATTGTGAGGAAACGAGCATATCTAAGAAGTAATTTTTTTTTCGAAGATGTGCATATGGCGGTCATTTCTTTGTCAGTAAACTCTTTCAGAAATGAGCGGCCTGTGCCCAGCTGTGGGATGGAGGACTGTGACTTTTCCTTTCAGTTTGAAATATAACCTCGTAGGTTATTAGGTATCTTTAGATAGGATACTCGTATATAGCAGATGGTTAGCCTGAGACCTTAGTGGGTAACGTTCGGGTGGGCGTGCGGCTTGGCGATACTTTTCTTATACAATGCAAGCGGCCGGCACTAAGGACACTGTCACCTGGAAATTTAAAATACTGTGCTCGTCGACTTTGCTCTCATTTGAAGAATCAGGGAAATCCTGGTGTAGTAGCTGTGGAAGAGAATACAGTAGTCTATATCATGTCGTAGGTGTCGGCAGAAGCGACACAGGGAAAAGAAACATCTTCTTGATGCTTCCTGATGACTCAAAATAATTTAAAAAAAAAACAACTAAACGTGACAACTGCAGTTAAAATGGGAGATATTTACTATAGCTATGTGGGGCAATCTATATATTATATATGTTCAGCAATCGACTTATTATAGGTTGTAATATAAATTGCATGTTTGTATGTATGTATAAAATGAACATTTTTATATTCCGAGGAGGCAGTGAAAAACTAAAATTAATTTATCGATCTAAACTGAAAAGACTATCGATTCGCGTTACCTTCTCGTCTATAGCAGAGACTTCAATGAACTTCCATTACAATTACAAATGTGCACCGACAATAATTTAAAAAAAAATTCGTAAAATATGTGACTAATTGCTGGGAATTGTTATTTTCGAACGGGACAATTTTTTTATATTCTTTGATAAAATACAAATAAAAAAGGTCCCATGACTTTTTACGATATAGTTAATATCTTCGAAGTTATGAACTGTTAAAGGCTTGAAAAATCCCAATTTCTGATACTTTTGATCCATAAAAAATGCATAAAGAAAAAGAATAAAGTATAAACGTAACTTTTATTATATTATATACTTTTGACTCATTAAAAATATATAAAGAAATGTATAAAAACATGTTTTTTAACTAGCCTAATAACTGTCCAACCACGGAAACGCAAGGTGCACTGCCGTGGCGGTGCCTTAGATGTTTAGAACCACTGGACTTTATGTAGGGTAATCCCGAAAATTCAAGTGAGCACAAGTTCGATGAAGCTGTAAGAGCCACATAGGCTAACAGCATTAACATCACATAAACTAGACTTCAAGTGAGCAAAATATAGTTGAATTAGAAACATTAAGTATATATCAATGCTTTTGGTAGACAGGTAAGACGAACGAAAAGTAAATCCAAAGCTTCTGTCGAAAGTCAAAAAGGAACACTTTAACGAATTTTCGGTATTAGCCCGTGTTATATCGGAATCATACCTTATTCAGAAGAAAAATATGTCAAATTTTAAATGATCGTATTTAGGCAAGGCAAAGACATTTTATTAAGATGAATAACAAAATAATTAGGATATGTATTTCAATAAATAAAAGTGACATGGGTTGGTTGTAAGCTTGGATAATTTTTTTTAAAATAATTATTAAATGTACATCGTATCGGAATAGGCAAAATGTATTAGGTCCTTACATATGAAATTAGCGTTTTGTCGTACTGACCACTTTGATCTGAAATATCTCCTCTTTGGTTAAAAATTCCAAATTCAAATTTATAAATTCATTTAGCTGGTACATTTGAGTTTTGAAAACAGTCATTCATTTGTTTTTTCCTCATTATTTTATTCTTTGACGTCGCTTATTACCGCACAATGGAAAACATGAAATATCGGTATATTTACGAGTACGAGTTCTACCGTGGCACCATTGCTGCAGAAAAGCTCGAAGGATTAATGTTGTGTACGGCGCTGGTGTCGCAAAAGAAATCACGGTACGTTTTTGGTTTCAACGACCAAAGTGGAAAATGAAGAATTAAAGGCTATTGTGGAAGCGAATCCATCACAAAGCACTTCAGAGATAGCTGCAGGCTTCGGGGTAAGTGATAAAACTGTATTAATCCACTTGAAGCAAATCGGGAAAGTAAAAAAACTTGAACGATGGGTACCTCATGAATTGAGTGAATCGAACTTGCAAACACGCGTCCACTGCTGTGTTACTTTGCTCAACCGACACAATAATGAAGGGATTTTAAATCGAATCATTACTTGTGATAAAAAATGGATACTGTACGATAATCGGAAGCGCTCGTCGCAATGGCTGAACCCTGGACACCCAGCCAAATCCTGCCCTAAACGAAAATTGAGTCAGAAAAAGTTACTTGTGAGTATTTGGTGGACTAGCGCCGGTGTCGTTCACTACAGCTTTCTAAAATCTGGCCAAACGATTACAGCAGATATCTATTGTCAGCAACTGCAAACCATGAAGGAAGAACTAACTGCTAAACAACCGAGATTGGTCAATCGCTCTAGGCTACTGCTGCTTCACGATAACGCAAGACCACACACTGCACAACAAACAACCACTAAGTTAGATAAGCTACAATTGGAATGTCTGCGACATCCCACCGTACTCCCCGGACCTTGCTCTAACAGATTACCATTTTTTCCGGAATTTGGACAACTTCTTACAAGGAAAAAAATTCAACTCCGATGCGGTAGTCCAAACCACCTTCAAAGAGTTTATTGATTCTCGCCCCCATGGTTTTTTTAGTAAAGGGATCAATGAACTACCTATGAAATGGCAAAAGTGTATAGATAACAACGGTGCATACTTTGATAAATTAAATATATTTTACAAAAAAAAAATGACTTTATATTCCTCCCGTACAAAACGCCAATTTCATATGTAAGGACCTTTTATTTTTGACATTTCTCCATAGTTTTTATCTCAATCATTATTAGTGAATTTAATGTCATTATGTTAGAACAGACGGACGTATTTAATTAAAACTGTCTTATTTTTAATGGTAAAGACACATGATGTATAAAGTGACATTTATTCCAGCCTCTAAAAATGGGTAGATAAAGTATGATTTGGTTTAAAAGAAATCTTAAGAAACTTTTCAGTTCTGTCCTCCATGGTGGCACTACTCCTGAGGCGTGGAATAGAAGTGTGGTGGTCTTGTTCTTCAAATAAGGCGATAAAGTTCTATGGAAGAACTACAGACCGATTTTCCTTGTGAGCCTCCCAAAAAAAACGGTTCCCAAAAAGGCTTTAGTACCATAGACCAAATACACACATGTCGGCAATACAGAATACGAAAGAGTACAATCTGCCACTATATTTAGCGTATGTGGACTATGAAAAAGCCTTTGATTCTGTCGCAAATTGGGCGGTGCTAAAGTTCCATATACGGTGCCATGTAATTTAAAAATGGTAGAGCCACGCTGCAGATATATTATGGTTGTAGCACGAATGGGTCGGCTCAACCGGAAAAGGATCGCACTCCCACAGAATACCAGCGTAAAATAGTAGCTTATTGCTGTTGTATATCGTATGGTGAGTGTAGAGAACCGGACATCCTTTTTTACTCGTATCGAGGCATTCCATCTGAGTTCTCAGGAGTGTTAACGCATCCGCATTTTGATTCTTAATGGGGATAGATGTAGATGTTTATGGGCCACAGCATCCACTTACCACCAGGTGGACAGTGTGCTCGTTTGTCACCCTTATTCTATAACATAGATTGTCTCAGATCACTAGTTAACAATTTTAAGAGCTGACTTAGTACGGAAAACGCCGTGACGAAACCTGCATGTTGCATTTTTTGCAATTGCATTGTTCTGAAGTCAACGCGGCGGACTTTTCCTAGCCCTAAAAGATCTTTCTCAGAAATGAGAGAAGGCCTGTGCCCAGGAGTGGAACGTAGTATGCTGTAACTTTAACTCTAAATATAGTAAAGGCCTTTTGCTAAAATCTTAAATTGTGCACCAAACTGTTTTTAGGCTTAAAATCAATTAGACGAACTAAGAGCGTAATTTAATTTAGGTGCACTTAGTCTTGAGTAAGTTCAGCAAACGGTTGAACGCCAGGGGACCAAGTATCAATAATAAGTGAGTTACGCCTCTAACTTATAAAACATTTTGAAAAAGCTTTTATATACATAGTTTAAAACAAAAGAGAAAGGTGATTAAGCTAGCTAATCATTATGACTAAATTCTGATCAAAGAAAATAAAAATGGATAATATAAATGATTGTGATATTACTTTTGGAGCCAGTTTCAATTAAAAATTTACGATATTACGGGTGAATATAATATTATAGTGCCACTGGTGTAGAAAATAAAACATAAAGACACACGTTATTTCATTAATATGGGTTAACTTACACTCGTCCGATATGGACACCTTTGTGATAAGATCATAGGAAGACGGCGCAGGGCGTGGCGTAATTAGGTTCCTAGATATTGTTTTTAAGTTAATAATTCTAAGTTTTCCCCGCTGGGAGAGTGAATTGAATTTGCAACGCTCATATTGTCATAGACATAGACATGTTTATTAGCATCAATACACCACATAATATACAAAAGAAAAACATAAGTAAAAATAAATCGCAGCAAGAGGAGTGTGATGCCAAAAGGGATCCGACTCAGTTTATTATTCCGCAGGTACTGCAGCACCGCTGATTTTCAGCGGAGCCTTGATAAATATTGATTTCTGTATTGTGTCCGCGTCGTTATCGATGCTAACTTTCCGTTTAAAAATAATGAATCAACAATTTACTCAAGGTTATACATTTTCAAGTATATACATAAATGTTAAAAATACACATATACACACGTACCGTATCGGTCAGAGGAGGATTTGTAATGCAGGGCGTAATTATGTTCCTAGATATGGTTTGTAAGTTAATAATTTATATTTTCCCGCTGGGAAAGTGAATTTAATTTGCAACTCATATTGTCATAGACATAGACATATTATGTTTTATTAGCATCAATACACTCACATAATATACAAAAGAAAAACATAAGTAAAAATAAATCAGCAAGAGTGAGTGATGTAATGCCAAAGGGATCCGACTCAGTTTATTATTCCGCAGGTACTGTAGCACCGCTTATTTTCAGCGGAGCCTTGATAAATATTGATTTCTGTATGTGCGTCCGCGTCGTTATCGATGCTAACTTTCCGTTTAAAAATAATGAATCAACAATTTACTCAAGGTTATACATTTTCAAGTATATATAAATGTTAAAAATACACATATATACACGTACCGTACCGGTCAGAGGAGGATTGGTATGCAGGGCGTATTATGTTCCTAGATATTGTTTGTAAGTTAATAATTCTATGTTTTCCCCGCTGGGAAAGTGAATTTAATTTACAACGCTCATATTGTCATAGACATAGACATATTATGTTTTATTAGCATCAATACACTCACATAATAATATACAAGAAGAAAAACATAAATAAAATAAATCGCAGCAAGAGTGAGTGATGTGATGCCAAAAGGATCCGACTCAGTTTATTATTCCGCAGGTACTGCAGCACCGCTGATTTTCAGCGGAGACTTGATAAATATTGATTTCTGTATTGCGTCCGCACATTGAGTTATATGTACTACGTACTAGAGAAGCTATTCCAAACAAAAAATGTGCGCTACTCTGTCTTCGCGCATGCGCGGTAGATAGTAAAGTATTACGATATTATTACCTATTTATTCACTAAACAACAAAAATTTACTTACTTGACTACTGAATTGTTATTTACGTAAGGTTTAAACTTTAATTTGAAATCTCGTATTATTAGCGCAGCTCCACACTCTATGAATATTGAAGCCACAGTAAATGACACTAAAGGTGTACGGATTGCAGTACATTTCACTTGAACATAGTGAATGTTCGTAATGCGAAATCTAGTGCGTAGTACATAATATATCAATACGCCCGCGTCGTTATCGATGCTAACTTTCCATTTAAAAATAATGAAACAACAATTTACTCAAGATTATACATTTTCAAGTATATACATAAATGTTAAAAATACACATATATACACGTACCGTACCGGTCAGAGGAAGATTCGTATGCAGGGCGCAATTATGTTCCTAGATATTGTTTGTGTTAATAATTCAATGTTTTCTCCACTGGGAAAGTGAATTTAATTTTCAACGCTCATATTGCACTTGCTCACCCTCGTCACTCACGTTACGCATCGAAGCGAGTGACGGCTATCAAGATCAGAGTATAATCAATTTTAATCAGTTTTGAAATAAATCATAATGCTACAAAATACATGATTTCATATATTTACAAAACACTATATTATCTTTTAATAAAGTGGAGGCAAACGAGCATACGGTACCTGATAGTAAGTGATAACTTTAACTGACTGTAACTATCCCACGAATATCTGGAACACCATAGAAATTTTGCGTAGTCGACGTTTTAGAAATCAGTGAAACTTATTTTACGAACTTTACCGCGTTTAATTTTATTTTCAATCTCTTATATTGTTAAAAATTTAAGTATTGAAGCCATTACAAAATTTAAAAAATAAAATTGGGAAGTTAAAATATTTTTGTTACATTTAAAATAAATGAAAATATATTTTGAATTGTTTCACACCGTTATCTCTTGAAGTGATATCACCGCACATTTTCATAATGGGTATCCATTTTGATACTGGGAAATTGCATTCGATTATAAAAACGATATATTTTGTCCATATCCGGCAGGTTCTATAGATAAAACTAATTATGGCTATTCCAAATAAAAAGTGTAGTGGCGGTGTAAGAATATCCACAGTGTCGTAAGAAGCGACAGAGGGAAACAAATCAGGAGATAGGCAGCGTCTTCTAATAACTACTAAAATTAAAATACTGCGGTTGCCAACCCGCGTGCCACCTATGGCAAATATCTCCCTATGAGGCAATCTATGGGGAGGCCTATGTTAAGCAGTGGACTTTAATAGGCTGTAACAGTAACAGTAAATAAAAAGTATTACTAAATCACATAAAAGGCAACAGCCTATATTATGCATTTCAGTGTTGGGCACAGGCCTTTCATTCCTGAGCGGGCTTCAGGGCAAGAAAGAGTCCGTCACGGTGCACGATTGCACGTTCGCAAGTTTCACGTGTTCACAATTTCTTTTTAATTTAAAGCACGTGATAAACTGTGGTGACTCCTTTGTTACGTAGAAATCGTCTGGGTAAGGGGTGCCCCTAGACGATTCCCTTACCTATTTCTACCGCCAAATAGCAGTAAGTGCACTCTATGTTTCGGTGGAGTATATTCATAGGTTCTGAGCCATTCCATCTTAGTCCTCGGAGGTGTTAATGCATCTGTAATCTACTTTGTTTGAAGTTGGCTGCAGGTGTCCAAGGACTGCAAAGTCAAAGTCAATGTCAGATATTTTTATGCGAAATTGGCATTTACAAAGCACTTTTAGAAAATCAAATGCTACGCCATTGCTTCAACAAGTCCCTACTGCGGAGACCTTTTGAGAACAAGCGGCAAGAAACTTGCAAATATAAACTATATTATATATACATAAGTAAAAAAAAAGTTTAAGAATACTCATTATGTCCACGCATTCTTATCTTTTATAAAGTCATCTTATTAATAATATCTTTTTTCTTGCAGTAGTTTGCTTGTTCTTTAGATTTATAAAAATCCAAAGAGATAACTACAAGCTGAAATGTTATAATACAAAACCTATGACCCATTTACCGTTACCGTACTGGATATTTTAAACCTATCGTAAACGAGATTTATTTGCTTTAGTGTAAAATCATTTTTCTGGCCTTCTTAGTTCATTTTTGTAAATAGTTGAGTTTATGTATTCACTAAATCCGCCAGCACATAGCACATTCCTAGAATAATATATTTCATGATATTTAGAAAGTTATTGAAATTTACAACAAACTAATATAGGTAGGGAGTGTTTATTTCATCATCATCATAATTACAGTCATTTATAAGTCCACTGATGAACATAGGCCTCCCCCAAGGAATGCGACAAAACACGGTCCTGAGCCACCCGTATATATGGACTTCCTCCAAATCTCACCAGGTCGTCACTCCATCTAATAGGGGGCCACTCTACACTTCACTTACTGGTACGAGTTTGCCACTCGAGAAACTTTCTTTCCCATCGTTTATCGGTACTTCGAGCTATATGGCCGGCCAATTGCCACTTCAGATTACTAATCCGTTGGGCTATGTTGGTTACTCTGGTTCTACTGCAGATATCCTAATTTTTAAGACTATCACGCAGAAAAACCCCGAGCATAGCACTCTCTATAGTTCATTTACATAGTGCTAATTGTTATAAAATAATTTAATTTAATCTAATAAAAGGTTTTAAAACAATATTAATATTAAATTCAATGCAGAAACAATTTTACCTTGCCACGGTCACACGAATACGCTATTTTAAAGTTTTCATTTTATGTTATTAACAAAGCTTTGAACGCATTCCGTGACTAATTAAACTGGAATAATGTTTTCATTTGAGGTGATAAAGTTTGTGATGCTACGCGCTATGCAGCCATGTTACCAGAAATGTTTTTGAAAATTTCCCGTCAATTAACCTTAAGAGAACCTAAGTGCTTGCTATAAATTTCACAGTACTCGACTCTCCCCGGGTTCGATCGCGGCGAAAATTGTTAGTTGCATTTTTAAGTGCTGATTTACCGTGTGCGTAGTGAAAAAAAAATTGCGAGGAAACGAGCATATCTAAGAAGTAATTTTTTTTTCGAAGATGTGTAAATGGCATTCGGGCAACGTTGCGGTCATTTCTTTGCCCGTAAACTCTTTCAGAAATGAGATACCTGTGCCCAGCTGTGGGATGGAGGACTATGACTTTTCCTTTCAATTTGAAATATAACCTCGTAGGTTATTAGGTATCTGTAGGTAGGATACTCGTATATAGCAGATGTTAGCCTGAGACCTTAGTGGGTAACGTTCGTGTGGGCGTGCGGCGTGGCGGTACTTTTCTTAGACACTGTCACCTGAAATTTAAAATACTGTGCTCGTCGACTTTGCTCTCATTCGAAGAATCAGCGAAATTCTGGTGTGGTGGCTGTTTAAGAGATATAGTACTCTACTCGTATATCATGTCGTGGGTGTCGGCAGAGTGACACAGGAAAGAAACAGGAGATGGGCGGCAGCATCCTCTTGATCCTATCAAATATAATTTAAGACAGATAGCAAATGTGCTATCTTATTGTTTATATATTAACTCAGCCAAGGAATTGGCTACACCGAGATCTGCTTCTTTTGAGCAGTGTAATGACTTAATATGTAATTTGGAATCAGTTCCAAGTAATTTAAATTAGAAAATGAGACAATAGAGGTAATCTATAGCAGTTATAATAATTTAAATAATTTAGAATGTAGCTTACAAAACCTTCATTGTATGACTCCACAGAGTGATAATAAAAATTGTTTACACCTGGTGCATCAGAATATACAAGGCATGATAGGCAAAAGCAAGAAATTGAATTGTTCTTAAATAGCAACAATATTCATATTTTATGTATTACTGAACATTGGTTAAAAGCTTATAACATAATGTTTAATTTCAGTAATCACAAGGTGGTCAGTTCGTTCATTAGAGAAACGGTTTTAAGAGGTGGCTCGTTAATATTAGCTAGTAAATTATTATCGTGTAAGGAAAGTAAAGATATTGTGAGCTCTCTGTTGAGCGAACTGTAGAAATGGCATGTGTTGAGTTTGAGCACCTCATTGTTGTGTGCATCTACAGACCCCATGTTCTATATACAATACTTTTGAAAAAATTATGGAGGAAGTTTTGTTAAGCTTAATAAACAGAATAAATCTGTTGTAATATGTGGAGACTTTAATATCAATCTCCTAGAAGCTTCCCCACCAATATTAAATTTAGATCATTGTTTAAATCATATGGTCTTTTTAATTTATTTTAGAGCCAACGCGTATTACTGAATGTAGTGCAACATGTATAGACAACATTTTACAAATGTGAAGCCGTTGCATAAATGTATAATTAAAAATTGAGTTCTGATCACTGTGGACAGTTAGTTTCGTTACCTATGTTCACAAAAAGCAAGTAGATGAGAAAATTGTGTTTGTTCCTGTAAATGCACGTCGCTTGGAAGTTTAGAAGTAACATAGTGAAGAAACTTCCATCACTTTCATACCAAAATGATCCAAATTTTTGTATGGAACAGTGTTTAAACTTATTTGCAATGAATTTGATAATATTTTTACTTCTAAAACGTTCTCCTTGAACAGTCGGAAGGCTTTCAATGAATGGGCGACAGTAGGAGTCCATAAGAGCAGATAAAGGTTATATGAACTTTACCATGAAGGTCATATAACCCTAGCGTCGAATTTAGAATATGTTAAAAATATTCAAAAATATTTAAAGGAGTGTGCTCCAAAGCCAAGTCTTTGCATTTGAGCAACAAAATTAAGACGGCTTCTAATAAAATTAAAATGACGTGGTATAATTAATAGTGAAACTGGTAAGGTCAACTCTCACAATTCAAACTACCGGTTGAGTTTTAACAACAAATTAACGGAATCAGATCAGGATGTTGCAATGGTTTTGAGAAGTATTTTACGGATATTCCGATCTTAACCACTATGTCACTGAATTCTTCTCCTGCCGTCGCCGAATCATTGCTTAAACAAAATGTAAATGTGTGTACAAAGAATTTTACATTTCATAAAATATCATCAAAAGATATTGTAAAATATTTTAAAACTATTGATGTTAAGAAAACTGCGGATCTGTGGGGCATTTCGTTAAAGTTATTGCGTCTATAATCGATATAATCGCGCCTCAACTAGCTATTATTTTTAATACTAGTATCGAATATGGTGTGTTTCCTAATTTGATGAAGCATAGTAAAGTAATACCTTTATTTAAATCTGGTAGTACATTAGACTCCGCCAATCTTAGACCCATTTCTGTACTGCCAACACTAAGTAAAATTTTTGAAAAATTATTCTTGATCAAATGTTAATTTTTTTAATGTTAATAATTTACTTTATAAAATCAATTGGTTTCACAAGGGTCGCTCGACAACTGATGCTGGTGTTGAGCTGATTAAATATATTTTCAATGCATGGGAGAATTCACAGGATGATTTGGGTATATTCTGTGACCTATCCAAAGCCTTCGATTGTGTTCACCATGAAACATTAATCAGGAAACTACAGCACTACGGTGTAAGAAGTAATGCTCTTAAATTAATTGTTTCATATTTAAGTAACAGAACTCAAAAGTTGTCATTAATAGTATGAGCTCTTCCGGGTCGATAGTACAAATGGGCGTGCCTCAAGGCTCAATTCTCGGCCCTTTCTGTTTCTTGTATATATTAATGACTTGCCTTACATAGTAGGGATAACCATAATATAGTATTATTTGCTGATGACACTTCATTAATTTTCAAATTAAAACGACAATTATTAAAATATGACGAAGTAAATAATGCTATATCTAAATTAGTAAATTGGTTTAATGTTAATAACTTGCATTTAAATAGCACTAAAACGAAATTTATGAAGTTCATGACTCCAAATGTCAGACAATTAAATACTAATGTAACTTTAAATGGGAGGAACTGAGTCTTGTCGATACCACCATTTTCTTGGAATAACACTAGACGCGAAGCTTCAATGGAGCCCCATATATCAAAGTTAGCAAGCAGACTTAGTTCTGCAGCACATGCTGTAAAAAGATTAGAAATCTTACCAGTGTGGAAACAGCTAGACTTGTTTATTTTAGCTATTTCCATAGCATAATGTCGTATGGTATTTTGCTATGGGGACACGCAACTGACACTGAAATTATATTTGTTTTACAGAAGCGGGCTATAAGAGCAATCTATGATTTAAAACCTAAAGAGTCGCTCAGACAAAAATTTAAGGAAATTAATATATTAACTTTGGCCTCTCAATACATTTATGAAAATGTAATGTACGTACACAAAAATAAAAGTAGTTATACAAAAATAAGTGATATTCATTCTGTAAACCGAGTCAGTAATTCATTCTTGGGGCGATGTATACGCTTTTACAACAAAATCCCAGAAAATATACAAAATTCGACCTGCTTTTAAAACTTTATTAAACATAGTTTGTATAAAAGGGTTTTATTATAATGTTAAGGAATTTATGGATGATAATAACCCTGGGAATGAGGTGTTCGCTGACAGGCTGTTTCTAATTTGTTTTGTGTGGTTAATTGTGTAATATACATGATTGTAAGCTGTTATTTTAAAAAAAGTCCCGCTGGGTTTCTTGCTGGTTCTTCCCAGGACAAAGGTTTTTCGAACCAGTGGTAATTAGACAAAGAGTGACTTTCAATAAGTATTATTTATAATCTATATTGAATAAAAAGTTTCTGTTTCTGTTTCTGTTTGATGCTTCCTGATAACTCAAAATAAAAAAATAAAACAACTAAACTTGACAATTGCAGTTAAAATGGGAGATATTTACTATAGCTATGTGGGGCAATCTATATATTATATATGTTCAGCAATCGACTTATTATAGGTTGTAATATAAATTGCATTTATGTATGTATAAATAATGAACATTTTTATATTCCGTGGAGGCAGTGAAAAACTAAAATTAATTTATCGATCTAAACTAAAAAGACTATCGATTCGCGTCACCTTATCGTCTATAGCAGAGACTTCAATGAACTTCCATTACAATTACAAATGTGCACCGACAATAATTAAATAAATAATTTTCGAAAAATATGTGACTTTTTTAAATATAGAGCGGAATTTCGAAGGTTTAAAAAAATAATTTCTGTATTTTTATTTTCGTATATGTCACAGTCAAAACTCCTAACCGGTCAAAATCACTTTTGACTGCAAAACTCAGACAAAAATGGTTTTGACTAATGCTCTTAGTCAAAAACAGTTTTGACTGATTTTTGTAGTCAAAAGTGGTTTTAACCAACGGTCTTCGTCAAAAGTGTTGTTGTCTGATTTAAACTTCAGACTATCGGTCAAAACTCGCAATATGAAGAGAAATTGGAAGAATGGGAAAGCCGCGTACATTATAATGATATAAAATATAATATTGAAGAAATCTAACTTTTCAATATCAGAAATTCAATTAATATAAGTCAAAAGAAATTTTGACTAACATTGTTGGTCAAAACCACTTCTAACCGATGTAATTTGGTCAAAATAACTATTACGGATTCGTCAAAACTACTTTTGACTGCAAAAATCATTTAAAAGCGGTATTGACAAACGTCCTTAGTCTAAACTACTTTTGCCAGATGGTTTACAGTCTAAAGTGGTTTTGACCGGTTATGAGTTTTGACTGTAACATATATACTGAAATTATTTTATGATGGACGTCGTACATTTCCATTTAAAGTTCAATTATAGCACCGAGCTGTCACGGTAGTTGCTCAGAAATCATCAATTAGTTGTATCACTAACGGAACGCTACTGACGGCGCGTCATATCGTGGCAAAATTGGATTTAAAGTGTACACTTTGATAATATTAATCTTGATGAAACGGATGAAGTGTTTAAAATACTTCCCATTTGTTGACTGATGAAACTTAAATATGCAAAATGGAAAAGTGACATTAAAAACCCTTTACAGATAGCTTTATATTATAATTATTTCGGTGGTACCTATATTAGATAAACGTCCTAATTGAATAATTTTGAGTATTTGTACGCAGTACTACTATTTATACTGTGGTATTGGACATTTTAAATGCCAAATGTAATAACTGAGTTTGTTCTACCATTAGCACTCACCAAACCTCTAATTTTTTACTGTTTTAGCCCAAATTGAAACTGGTTATTTGAAAACATACACAGTGTGTACAATAAATACACCAATGTCATACTAAAAATGATTTTTTAATGAATTTTGAATGTAATAAAAAGCCTCCTCTTCTTAATAAAAAATCAAAATTAAGGTGCTTTGGGGTTATTACGAAAATGGGGGAATTCCGATATTTACAAATTACGACTTAACTGGGCAATATTTTTTTCTCTGATAACATTGTTCTAGACGACATCTTATTTGCCTCCCTCGCTTCAGTCGTCTCAGGTAGCCAGTGTCAACAGCGCGCGTGCAAAGTTAACTTTTCGGTGGAAACAACTTTTTTCAACTCTTTTCGGTTTTTCGGAATTACCTTAGGAACTTGCTAAGTAATCTTAATGATTGATTGATTTTATGATAGATATAATCGTTTTAAAAGCTTTATTTTAAAGGTTAGGATTAGCCAGCTATTGTTTTTGTGGTTTTTTTTTCGGAAATACCCCACCGGATTAATTACGAATTAATGGACTATCGAACTACTCTTCCATAGTAGTTTTCAGAGGCAGTCAATCTTTCGTCAGCATAAATTGTTATTTTGGATAAGTTTAACACCTTCAAGAATTTAACCAACAGGAGTGGACAAGGTGTACCTACCGCTATGCCAAATGTATAGACATAGTCCAGGAGGAATCGGCGCATGAGTACCTACCGAAAACTATTCCACCTCAATTTTTTTTTCAATTGCTAGGAATTGTTATTTTCAAACGGGACATTTTTTATATTCTTTGATAAAATACAAATAAAAAAGGTCCCATGACTTTTTATGATATAGTTAATATCTTCGAAGTTATGAACTGTTAAAGGCTTGAAAAATCCCAATTTCTGATACTTTTGATCCATTAAAAATGCATATAGAAAAAGAATAAAGTATAAACGTAACTTTTATTATATTATATACTTTTGACTCATTAAAAATATATAAAGAAATGTATAAAAACATGGTTTTTTTAACTAGCCTAATAACTGTCCAACCACGGAAACGCAAGGTGCACTGCCGTGGCGGTGCCTTAAATGTTTAGAACCACTGGACTTTATGTAGGGTAATCCTGAAAATTCAAGTGAGCACAAGTTCGATGAAGCTGTAAGAGCCACATAGGCCAACAGCTTTAACATCACAGAAACTAGACTTCAAGTGAGCAAAATATAGTTGAATTAGAAACATTAAGTATATATCAATGCTCCTGGTAGACAGGTATAGACCAACGAAAAGTAAATCCAAAGCTTCTGTCGAAAGTCAAAAAGGAACACTAACGAAATTTCTGTATTAGCCCGCGTTATATCGGAATCATACCTTATTCAGAAGAAAAATATGTCAAATTTTAAATGATCGTATTTACGCAAGGCAAAGACATTTTATTAAGATGAATAACAAAATAATTAGGATATGTATTTCAATAAATAAAAGTGACATGGGTTGGTTGTAAGCTTGGATATTTTTTTTAAAATAATTATTAAATGTACATCGTATCAGAATAGGCAAAATGTATTAGGTCCTTACATATGAAATTAGCGTTTTGTCGTACTGATCACTTTGATCTGAAATACGAGTATCTTCTTTTTGGTTAAGAATTCCAAATTCAAATTTATATATTCATTTAGCTGGTACATTTGAGTTTTGAAAACAGTCATTCATTTGTTTTTTCCTCATTATTTTATTCTTTGGCGTCGCTTATTACCGCACAATGGAAAACATGAAATATCGGTATATTTACGAGTACGAGTTCTACCGTGGCACCAGTGCTGCAGAAACAGCTCGAAGGATTAATGATGTGTACGGCGCTGGTGTCGCAAAAGAAATCACGGTACGTTTTTGGTTTCAACGACCAAAGTGGAAAATGAAGAATTAAAGGCTATTGTGGAAGCGGATCCATCACAAAGCACTTCAGAGATAGCGATGGGTAGAACGATGGGTACCTCATGAATTGAGTGAATCGAACTTTCAAACACGCGTCCACTGCTGTTCTTTGCTCAACCGACACAATAATGAAGGGATTTTAAATCGAATCATTACTTGTGATAAAAAATGGATACTGTACGATAATCGGAAGCGCTCGTCGCAATGGCTGAACCCTGGACACCCAGCCAAATCCTGCCCTAAACGAAAATTGAGTCAG
Source organism: Parnassius orleans (assembly GCA_029286625.1). Classification (NCBI taxonomy): domain Eukaryota; kingdom Metazoa; phylum Arthropoda; class Insecta; order Lepidoptera; family Papilionidae; genus Parnassius; species Parnassius orleans. Next base: position 6,448 of record JAGSMP010001194.1, on the reverse strand, counting down.
AAAAAGTTACTTGTGAGTATTTGGTGGACTAGCGCCGGTGTCGTTCACTACAGCTTTCTAAAATCTGGCCAAACGATTACAGCAGATATCTATTGTCAGCAACTGCAAACCATGAAGGAAGAACTAACTGCTAAACAACCGAGATTGGTCAATCGCTCTAGGCTACTGCTGCTTCACGATAACGCAAGACCACACACTGCACAACAAACAACCACTAAGTTAGATAAGCTACAATTGGAATGTCTGCGACATCCACCGTACTCCCCGGACCTTGCTCTAACAGATTACCATTTTTTCCGGAATTTGGACAACTTCTTACAAGGAAAAAATCCAACCCGATGCGGTAGTCCAAACCGCCTTCAAAGAGTTTATTGATTCTCGCCCTTAGTGATAGTGACACAGTCACAAGTGACGACGATGACAGTCAGTTTTCGAACCCTCCTAGGTTTTTAAAGCGTCTGTCAACATTCTCTGATATACCTCCATTGCCTGAAATAGAACGGCGTAGGTCATCACAAATAGCACCTGTCAATTTGGAACAGTAGCAACCAAATGTGCCAAGTACTTCCGGTACTACTGATGCTTAAATTTCTGAACAAGATTGAGTGAAAGAAAAAGTGGCAAATATGCATTGGTACATGCCTAGTTATGATGATCATCCTGCTGTAGATTATACTGTACCAAGCTCTGGTATGAAGGATATTTATGTCAGAATTTTAGCAAATGCGGCTCCAATAGACTACTATGACTTGTTTCTGACCCCTGTCATTCTAAACCATATCACTGAGCAAACCAACTTATACGCAACACAGTGTCTGCAATCTTCTGATTCTTCTGCTGGATCAAGAAACTACCTATGGATTCCAGTATCCAGAGAAGATATGTTGAAATTTTGGGCTCTAGTTGGGTGGATGGGTTTGGTCAAATTACCAATCATCAAAGATTAATGGAGAATCCACAAACTCTATGGAATACCTAGCTCGTACTGTTATGCCTCGGAATCGATTCTGAGCTGATTCTAAAATTGTCCATTTCGCCAACAACCAAACTGCTGATACTAATGAAAGGCTGTACAAAGTAAAAGAAGTAATAGATATGTTTATAAAAAACTATAAAAATTTCTACACACCAGCAGAAAAAGTTTGTGCCGATGAGTCATTGGTCGCTTGGCGCGGCAGAGTTATTTTCCGGCAGTACTCGTACATTCCGGATAAAAGTGCCAAATATGGAATAATATTATTGAAATTATGTACTGATAAGGGAAATACTCGTACATGGAACTTGATTGTGTATTGTGGTAAATCGAAGGAACGTGATATAAAGTATCAGAAAAGGTGGTTCTATCTTTGGCAGATAATCTTTTCAATGAGGGCAGGACCATGTACACGGACAGCTACTACACAAGTGTTCCACTTGCACTGCGAATTCGTAAAAGAAAGACGCATTTAGTAGGGACACTGAGAAGTAACAGAAATACTTACTTAGGCAAGTTACCAGCACTAAACTGAAAAAAGGCGAAATAGCAGCTCAACAATCAGGTGAGCCCCAGAAATACTCAATATGCCCCAGAAATTTTCCCAATTTAACAAAAAATTATTTATTTTAAATAACAAAAAATTGCCCCAGAAACACTCAATATGTGTGCGATTTGAACCCACGAAAAATTGGCTACCGTGCTATAGAGCTGACCTGCTGCCGAAGCTACGTACTTCCTATTGTGGTTATCTTAAAAGTCGATCTTAAAGTTTAGAAGTTACCTTAATGTGGGTGTCATCACGGCAATAGTGATTAGACTGTTGTTAAGTCATAGCGCTTTACCATTTTCGGTTACATCACCACTTACCATCAGGTGGGATAGTAGTCAAGCACTGGCTTATAAAAGTTAAAAAACAAAGATGGTTATAGCATCCTATAAATGGCAGGATCAACATCGCCAATCAATCACCAAATGGTATCGGAAGTTGATGTTGAAATTATATGGGGTACAAGCTTGGTGAACGCTCATTTCTAATATAACCAATATACTCATAAAAAGAAACTAACAATAACAGAGTATCGTGAGCAGGTTATCACAAATATGCTTGAAAAGCCAATACATCAATGACGGCTACATCTAGCTCATCAGTCAGTGCCAAACACTATCTGGTCACTAATATGAAATACGGAGTGAAAAAGAAAAACCGTTGCTCTGAGTACTATAAAAATACGGCAGGAAAGGGAAAACAATTGACGTAAAACTATGAAAAGCTTCCAAGTGGTAGCCAAATGTTCTGTTTGTGAAGTGGCCTTTTGTAAAAGTTGGCTGATGATCGTCATTATTTTTTTTGTTAATTTTCAAGTTCAATTATAATTATTTTTTTATTATATGATAAAATGTATAAATGGTTTCATTGATTATTTGCCTAGGCATCCGTGACTTAAAACAGCACCACTTTTGCATAATTGTTGGGAAATATTGTCAGTTTTGTCACATTCTAAGAGTCTTCTGAGAGCAAGGAAGAGTCCGCGCGATACAAATTGACGTGTATTAAATTTTTAACTTTTAAGACATGCATTCATAAATATAACTAAAACGCTCACGCCTGTCACTGTCCTGTCCTGATCCTGGCACACCTCTCTCGCCTCCTTTACATCCATATATCTACGCATACACGCTCGTCGGTTAAGGGTACTCTTAATCTGGCCCATTTTCAATATATCGCCAATTTGGTCGATAAACCTTCGTCTAGGGCGTCCCTTTCCGACTCTGCCGTTCACTTCTGCAGCATAAATTTGCTTTGTCACTCTTTCTTCGTTCATTCTTTCTACATGACCAAACCACCGAAGCATTCCTTTCTTAATCCTGGTCACAATGTCATCTTGCAAACCACACTTTTCTCTTATCACACTATTTCTCACCCTGTCATTCAGATTCAGCCCTAGCATACTCCTTAATGACCGCATTTCTACAGCATTTATTCTACTCTCATGCTTCTTCTGCCAGACCCAATTTTCACTACCATACATTAAAGTGAGGATTAACACAGCATTGTGAATTGCCAAATGTGCCTTTTTGACACATTCTGACTCTTCACAATAGCGTGTGAGCCCCATTCACTCTATTTCCTGCGTTCACTCGTCGTTCTATATCCTTATCATATCTAAATAAACATCCCAAATATACAAACTCATCCACTTGCTCAATCAACTCCTTCTATTCTTATTTCATAACGTTTTACTTTCTTCTCTTTCAAAAACCATCAGTTTCGTCTTACTTGCGTTCACTTTCATACCTCTTTCTTTTAATGACCGGTTCATTAAGTAAACATCATTGCAACTCGGCCGCCGACGATGCAAATATGACTTGATCATCGGCGTACAAAAGGCATTTGACGGTTAACTCACCCATTCTCAACCCATTCTTCAACTTTCAAAGTTTGCAAACAACTGTCCATAATAGGTTAAACAGCCAGGGAAGCTACACAGCCCTGTCTGACACCTTTTGGATGCCAAACCAGTCCGAGTAGACCCTGTTGATCCTGACACAAGCACTAGAGTCCCTATAAAGAGACTTCAATGCCTGTATCAAACCAGCGCTCAAACCAAATGAGTTAAGTGTTTGCCATAACACATTCCTGTCCACTCTGTCATAAGCCTTTTCCAAGTCCATGAAAGCATAAAACTTTCTGGTTTTGGCCAAAAACTTCTCCGCAATCATGCGCATGGAAAATACTTGATCCGTACACCCCATTCCCTTTCTAAGTCCAGCTTGCACATCCCAAATTTTCCATCAGTTTCTTCCATAACTCTTCAATTAACACCTTAGCATACAGTTTACCCACAATGCTACAAGTTGATTACAGTAGTTTTTACAGTCCTGCTGTGACCCTTTTCCTTTATATATTGGGACTATAACGGCTTTGCACCAGTCTTCCGGTACCCGCTTCAGTTCCCAACATAAATTAAACAAGGTGTACAGCAGGCCTGCCACCACTCCTCTCCAGCCCTTAGCATTTCGAGTGATACTCTATCATATCCGGCTGCCTTACCTGCTTTCATGCTTTTCATTGCTTTCATTATTTCATCTACACTTATCTCCCTACCTATCTCCACTTCTTTCGGAATTTCTTTTCACTTAATTCAGACAACCCTTCACTCATAAACACGCTTTCAAAGTATTCCTTCCATCTCTTTAAATTGAAACTTCATCATTCAGCATACAGCCATTCTCGTCTCGTATAGCATTCATTCTAGGCTGTTTTGAATTTCCCTAGCAGTTCTTACGAGTTTCCAGAACATTTTAATATTTGCCTGGAAGTTATCAGATATCCTTCTATCATTCTTATCTGTTCTTTTTTGCTTTTCCTTTCAACAACTTCTTTTACTCTCTTATTTATAAGTCTAAAGTCTGCCTTTTTGTTTCAATCTCATCATTCATACTGCCAGAATTACCAGCTTTGGTTGCCAGTAAATCTAGCCATGCTCTCTTCTTTGCTTCAACTTCAACCCGAATCTCATCATCCCACCACAACGTATTATTTTTCCTTTCATTCGTTCTCTTACTTACACCACATACCTCGGTCGCTGCATCCACCAAAACTTTCTTAACATTATTCCATACAGTCTTCAGGTCTAAATCATTCATACATATTTCATTCAAACCATTTATTTTCTCCCTCAGTCTACATTTATACTTCTCTTTCACACCTTCATCTTGTAACTCTCTGTTCTTATACGCTGTAACGCAGTGGTTAACACAGATGTCCGATGCCGCCAACGCCTGAATAGACCATTAATTCGGCATAAGACCAAGTAATGATCCGTCCCTACGTTGGACCCCGGTAAACTCTTGTATCTACCACTGCGCTCCGCATTCTTTCATCCACAATTATGAAATCTATCATGCTTCTATCATCACCTCTTTCCCATGTATACATGTGAATCCTCTTATGGCGAAAAAAGTATTCGTCACAAAAGATTCTTTTCTCACATACGGCGAGAAGGTCTTCACCATTCTCATTTACACTTTCATCGCCAAACATTCCTAATATCCTTTCATAACCAGACCTCTTCACCCCAACCCTTCCATTAAAATCTCCTAACATAATGATATTTTCATTTTACATTTCATCAACACCATCCTACCATGTCCCAAAACTGCTCTCGGATATAAGTGGCTTAGATATGTCTGGGGCGTACACCCTAGCACAAACAACTTCTTTAAGCCCACTTTCATCCGTATCCATAGCAGCCTTGGGCTTACATTCATACTCTTTCACACATTGACCCATTCTTTCTGAAAGGATGACACCGACTCCTGGCATGCCCGCTCGGTCTCGTCTACACCAGACCAGTAAGCGGTATACATGCCATGTGCAGTGGCATCCTTTCCCTTCGTTCGTCTCATTTACACATAACACATCTATTCCTCTATCATTCATCATTTCGCATATTTCATCCATCTTATCATTCATTGCTCCACATACATTCAGCGTAGCCAGACGGGCCTCCGCAATCCACTTTTCGCCCTCCGGGAGACAGAACGTGACGGGTGGCGAACCTCGTCGCCAGTTTTACTCCCGGAGATTCTTCGCACCCCTTTATATTCGTCCCGTACAAAACGCCAATTTCATATGTAAGGACCTTTTATTTTTGACATTTCTCTATAGTTTTTATCTCAATCATTATTAGTGAATATAATGTCATTATGTTAGAACAGACGGACGTATTTAATTAAAACTGTCTTATTTTTAATGGTAAAGACACGTGATGTGTAAAGTGAGATTTATTCCAGCTTCTAAAAACGGGTAGATAAAGTATGACTTGGTTTAAAAGAAATCTTAAGAAACTTTTCAGTTCTGTCCTCCATGGTGGCACTACTCCTGAGGCGTGGAATAGAAGTGTGGTGGTCTTGTTCTTCAAATAAGGCGATAAAGTTCTATGGAAGAACTACAGACCGATTTCCGTTGTGAGCCTCCCAAACAAGACGGTTCCCAAAAAGGCTTTAGTACCATAGACCAAATACACACATGTCGGCAATACAGAATACGAAAGAGTACAATCTGCCACTATATTAAGCGTATGTGGACTATGAAAAAGCCTTTGATTCTGTCGCAAATCGGGCGGTGCTATAGTCCCTTCTACGGTGCCATGTAATTTAAACATGGTAGAGCGACGCTGCAGATATATTATGGTTGTAGCACAAATGGGTCGGCTCGACCGGGAAATGATCGCACTCCCACAGAATACCAGCGTAAAATAGTAGCTTATTGCTGTTGTATGTCGTATCGTGAGTGTAGAGAACCGGACATCCTTTTTTACTCGTATCCTCGGCACTCCATCTGAGTTCGCAGGAGTGTTAACGCATCCGCATTTTGATTCTTAATGGGGATAGATGTAGATGTCTATGGGCCACAGCATCCACTTACCAGGTGGACAGTGTGCTCGTTTGTCACACTTATTCTATAAC